>WYDF02259292.1:0-33558 GCA_009867245.2 Adranes taylori
AGAGATTCCAGGCATTGCAAACTGTTGTAACAAAGGAAACAAAGTGCACATATTGTAATGGGAATAACCATGACATGGCAGATTATAGGAAATGTAAAGCACTATCAATGGTACAGGAATGTTCCCAAGAAAAGCCAGAGATAGAAACAACATTACTTCCAACGGTATTAATAAAAGTAATGGGATTTGATGGAACTTGAGAGCGTCAGATGAGAACGTTGATTGACCAAGGTTCACGAAACATTATTTATCACAGAGGAAGCAGCGCAAATATTAAAAATTCCGCGCTAGAAGGCACACTTCGAACGTAGTTTTCGTATCATCTAACTTTGTCATAGCTATCTTTCTCCGCAAGCTTAATAAACTTGGAAAAAAGAAATCTCTGTCACATATTTTTATATATAAAATTTAGTAAAACACTTTAGCAAATTAAGCTAGTTTTACTTAAATAATTTCAATAAGTTGATTTCAACTAATAACAAAAAGTTTAATTCAATCAATTATCATTATCTGCTAGCGGCTACAAGTTTGAGTAAAGTCGTATCATATTCAATCAAAGCAGTTAGGCTTCCCATATATGTTCAGTCATACATTAAACTTGTTCATAAGATGACTAAATCACTAACTATAAAATCAATTGCAAAATTGACAGGGTATTAATAGTGGCATGTCGATAATTAATTCGTAAATTATGCACAAAAACTGACGAGAACTGATGCGGAAATTTATTCCGAAAATAAAGACTAATCTTGGTTTTTCGCTGATGAGACATATTCCATTTACCTTTAAATCAAGAATAATCAAATTCACGTTATTCCACAAAGAATCAAATCCAATTTTCTAAAAATAAATAAATTTACCTGTATTAACCTCAACCCATTGTTCCTGTTCATCATCCTGTTTCAAATGCTCCTGAGCATTGTATAAGAAATGGATATTCAATTCCAGTTCTTTGTACGATTTTACATTCTGTTTGTAAAATCTGATGCATGTCATTGCAGCACGAATATAGTCTCCCATAAATTGTTGCAATTGATATAAACAATTTAACATTGATTGTTTCTCCAAATGACGGCAAATGTGTTTCAAATAATCCTGCACATGACATCCATATAAGTTAATTTCATTTTATAATAAACGTATAATATAATGAATCCTTACTTTCCAAATATCCAAAGTAGAATCAATCGTAGACATAACTTCCTGTAATTCATTAATAATTCCCCGTTTCAAACAAACCATATAAATTTCAATAAAAACATCCGTTGCAACATGATTATCAATAATATAATGTAAACACTCGTTTAAACAACTATGTTTCACATAAAACGTTAATAAACTCAAATGGCTTCCATATCTACTAAGATAATAAAGACACTCCTCAAAAAAAACTGGATCCAAACGTTGGGCATACTCCGTTTCAATATTATAATAATTTCCAGCGGCAATAGCTTGAAGATTTTTCAATTTATTTAAAATACAAATTGCTGGATCTGCTTGAACATTTATACCTAAAAATAAGAATTTATTTAAAGCGTGAAAAATTACGAAAATAGTTATACCTGGTATTTTATTTAAACTCGTATTAGATTCAGCGATCAATTTCGATTGTAACAATTCGCGTTTCGTACGCTGATCCAATTTCGTTGTTGTAGATTCCAGTATCTGTATAATTTCCCCTAAAAGTGGATGATCTTTTTGCGGTTTAGCTGTTGTATCTGATAGCGAAGACATGCGTGAATGATATCGAACTCTTCGACTCGTCGTAAAATCGTGTTGTTGATGATCGCTTTCGAGATCAATCGAAATTGAATGATCTGTAAAATCGCCAAAATATGAACCGGTACGATCAAGACAACGTTGGAACTTTTCACGAGCCAATTGTAAGCAACCAGCTTTCAGATAACTTTTGCCCCACGCGGCAAACACACCTGAAAATTAGTTATGTATAGGTGAAGATGATACATCTAAACTACGCGGCTTAGTTAGACACTTAATTTTTAATAGGAGGCTCTTCAAAAATTGTTTTAATGGTAAAATGGTCAACAAATGGTTAAAATGAAAAGAAAATCAAATAGCCACAACCAATAATCAAAATGGCCGCTAATGGAAATCACCGATCCAAATGTTAAGAAAATAAATAGTCAATAAAACGATGTTGCGAAGGTTATTACTGTAAAGATATAAGTCTCTCTAGTTTATAGATTAAATCAATAAAATTACCTAACCCTGCATGATTAAATCGATCAAATAAATAAGATTCGGGAACCCTGAATTAGAAATGAACTTGAATGCATGTTTTATTTGTACATAATAGTCACGAAGCCGCCGCGTTCTCGCGCAATGCAGACCATGTATTACATGTAACAGAGAGACATACTGTCGCTCGCTTTGCTGCGTCGTGCTGTATTGTGTGGTGTTCTGCTAGCTCACACATTTGATGTGAGTTTCGTTTGCTGTATATGGTGTGCTAGCAGGCACCGTTCACTGATACGTAGTGGTATGTCGCATCACTGCTACTCCCACCGCATAGACTACTACGTTCTATTTTAATCTGTGGGAAAGCCGTTAAAACAATAATTGTGTTACGGTGTCACGTAGGCTGGGGTTGATACCGTGATTTGTATAGGATTGTATGAGTTAGACCGTGTCGTGTAATAAAAGACGTGTAGATGGCCACACATAGACCTATATAGACGGATTAAAAGTTGGACGAGGACTCCCGTCTATAAATAGCGAAATTTTTGGCATAATAATTTAGTTCCAATTTTGCGAACTCGAAGAAAAGCCTCCGGCAGCCAAGCCAAGACAATGAGCGAAGCGACAGTCGCTGATATAGTAACACAGTTGGTAAGCGATTTTATATACCATATATTGCTTGATTGAATTGCATGTATATTGAATAGATTTGTTTCTTTTCCTATCCCTTCACCAACCTAATTTTGGCTTACATTGGAGTTAGACACTCAATTACAGTCACGTCGACGTATTACTATGCCTTAAGTGAGTGTATGATTCTAGTTTACGCTAGTTTTAGTCTGACCATAATGCCTTACGTTTCCTTACTTACACTGAAATAAAATTATTTACTAAGAATACAATTGAAAGAACGTTAGGTGTTTAAAATCCGTAATAAAATGAATGCCTATTCACATTTGTATCTGCCATAATTCACACAAAAAGATTGAACGAGAAAAATACGCGTAATAAACTGACTTCTGAACTTGTCAAAATTTTATAAAATTCTGAATATCTTGTCCACTGAATTTTGTCTTTTATCCCTTCATATCGGCTTATGCCGATAGATTTCGGTAGTAGCTTGTTGTATCACTGCACTGCGCTTTTGCTATTACTTGAATTAATTTTCCATTATCTCTCTGTAACCACTGGAGTTTTAGTTTTGGCTACGGTGAATTTTTGGCTTACATTGGTGTTAGTCACTCTATTACAGCAACGTCGACGTATTACGAGGCATTGCGTGGGTGTATCATTACAATTTACGCTAGAATTAACCACGCGGCAACAGTATTATCGAGCATGCATCGCTTCATTTATGTGCATCACTTTTAAGTATTATTATACATTTGTACTGTTTTACATAAACAGCTTGGCTATTTTGAATTGTTTATTTAACCGCCATTATTGCGTCATCAGATTAATTTAACATTTATACATTGACATTTATTTGTGCATTAATATTTCTTTCTCTGTTTATATTGTCTGAAGAACAATAGAACAATAGACGTATTTTGTTAAATCGTCAATGCTGTTTCACTCATGCCTCGGCAACTCACAAGGTAAGACGCTATCTGTGCCCTCAGTAAGCCAATTAGGACCGGAGGAACAACAAAATCAGTTCCATGTGAGGTCTCACGTTAAACGGACCTGGCGCCCAAGGTTATATATTTCCGAGGATGTTAATATTCTGTAATAATTAAGATATTTGTTTGTGCTACCGGTGACAGTCTCTAGGGCTCCCTATTAGCAGCGTCGCGAGTGGGAGTCTGTCACAATAGATCAGCAGAAAACCAAGTTGGATAAAACTGTATAAAAAAAAAATAATGAAAAAGGTCTTTAAATAAACCAAAAAAGAAAGAAAAATTACCTGCATTATCAAGACCATCTTTCATTGAAATCTCAAGCGCAAAATCCCATTGCTCCAATTCCAATAATTTATCACGCAAACGACGCACCATTGCTGCATTAATAACAATTGAACCACTACTATTAACAGACGAAATTTGCGATGATGGAGAATTGGTAGTAAGTCCAATACCACCTCCACTTAAAGTTCGCATAGGACGTTCGATTGCGGCGAGTAAATGCAAACAACCACGGTCGGCGAGAAGTGCCAAAAGATCAGACTGATTTAGTAAACGATCCGCTAGGGAGGTACCCCATTGTAAATGGCATTCGGCAGAAAACATTTTTGCTGCGACTGCTAATGATCTGTTGTAATAATAAAAATAAACAAAACAAAATAATGCACAATACAACAAAAGGATATTGTATTAACAATATGTGCGATTAAAATAAGAGAAATGATAAAACAAACTCTGGAATAATAATGGGATGTAATGTCTAAGAAAATTATTTACATCATAAACTCAACTTACTTCAGCATTTTAATCACAAGAGAATAGTCAATCTCCTGATGAATGTCTTTCAATGGCGGATGCAATAATGCCAACATATTTTCGCACTGATTTAATAGAAATCTGGAACAAGTTAACATTTAAATAATAAAGATGGATGATTAGCTCATTTTCAAAGGCTACAGACATTTTAAATGTCTCAGATAAAAAAAATTAAATTAACGAATCTCGGATTGTTACAATCCTGTTAAAATTACAGTTAATTCAAATCAGAAGAAATTCAATACGCAATTCTAATTGGTTATTTAACAAGTGTTAATGTCGATACTTAATTAATCTACTTAATCGTACTCTATGTAAATAAAATACTTAAGCGATTTCTATACTTAAGTAATCCAAAATTACCTATCATCGAGCCTAGCAAGTATATTATAGCGTATATCTTATATTTGTTCATAAAGGATGTGCTAAAATTATTACTCATAAAATAATTGGAGAAAGTATAGAGAAGACAAATTGCATTTTAAAAACTTACTTGGGATATTCAATCGACTTCGAATGATATTTCATAATCGATAAACATAATGATACACTCGGAGAATGTTCATAAACAAATTCATCTCTAACAATTGTATTATGTACATCGTTATCTGTAAGTAGCCAATAGTCGCAAATCACTGATTTCATTGATATTGTATCGCTGAAAGTAGCGGAAGAATTTGCATCCAGTGCACGAGTTTGTTCACAACAATCTACACAAACACGCACCATTATATCACCATAAGTTTCTACCTAGACAAAAATATTATTAGATTAGAAATTAATTTGGTCTGTGGAATGATGAAAATAATAAACTCACTTGCATTCGTTTTAAGGAACAAGTGTAACAAATCACTCGACCACAACGTCGACAATGGTGTCTGCGATTAAACATTGAAAAAGTGATATTTCTGCAACACATGCACTCCAATACCTACATTTATTTCATAAAAACATTATAATTAAATGATTTTGATTGGTCTCGTACAAATCAAAATACAGTAAACTCCAGATTATCCGCGCCACAGATTTTCCGCGCGTACCGCGGATGAAATAAAAAAATTAACTCAATAAAACTACCTTTAATAAGAGCCGACAAGAAGGAAAATACATACAGCAATAAAGTTGGACTCAACTGAAAGACAATCCGTTGCTCTTTTGTTCTGGTCACGCTCGCTTTCACTATATCTGATGGCACTATCCCTTCCTCTCTCTATTCCTAATCACTTGTTGCCACTTCCACTTTCCACCTTAGAGTGTGCTACTCGTCAATTTTGAGTTGATATTAAGTATACTTACTGACCGGTCGTATTTTACGTATACAGTATGTGTCAGTACCCAGTTTAGTCCTTTCGTTATAGATAACAAAATGACTAAAAAACGACTTCAAGGCGGAGTGGTTGGCACCGATGCGAAGTTAGGGTACCCTAGTATCTGACTCGGTTAAAGTAAAAACATTTTCTGGTTTGTTAGGCCTGCAAGATAATTTTAATGCGTCGTCCGGTTAGTTAACCCGTGTCAACCAATTTCGCGGATAATCGGGAGCTTATTGTAGATTACTTATTCCGTAAAAGCTGTAAACTCAAGATGTCAAGAATAAAGTTGAAATATTTAATTACAAGTAACGCATGCTGCTTCCGCAGAAATCTAATTAAATTTAAAATATAATGATGTGATATGTTTTAGTTAAAATATTACTAAATTCAGATTAGTGATTCAGTTAAAAGTAATACTCCATAGAAAATAATCATAGTCAATCATAAGTCAACTAAAAATGAGTTAAATATTTAACATAAATGCAATTAAAAATAGAAACGTTACAAAATGTTAAATTTGCTTTAAAAATTATTAAATTAAGAATGACTTAGTTAAAATGCCTCAGCAGGAAAAATTAATTAATCGCAATAATAGGGTGTTAAAAATAAAAAAGTAACAAAATTATTATATAAAAATTGATTCATTTGCGGTTAGTGACGCAGTTAAAATTATTCAGCTAGCCCTCAACTGGTATTGTGTCAATTTTGACCCAAAGCATTTTTTAAACGAATGTACTTCAACCATTAGGCTCGCTAACTTCTCCTTCTGCTAGGTATTCTCTGTTGATGATATATCCTACAATATGTTGCAAAAGTGCTTTAGTTATTACTGACCGTTTGCACGGTAAATATCTTTTGGGTCAAATTTGACCGAACAATACCTGTTACATGTATTGTTATATGTTATATGTAGAAAGATATTCTTAATAATTTATTACATGTTAATGATAATCCGGCACCCGTTATATGTGCAAATTCTGGGTCAGACCCCGATTCGGAGAGTGATAATTAAGGTGAAAAGTCGTGCTCAAACCAAGGATAAAACTGTCATGGCAAAACAGGTACAACTGGTCACAAGTTCTCCCAGCAAGAAAATATCGTTTTACAACTTCCATGGCTGAATGGATGTGCTGCAATAAATGCACCCTCTTCTCCTTACGAAACGTTGTGCTATTTGGTAACAGTGGAAATTATTGATTTTATCGTGGAGCACACTAACAGAAAAATTACAGATCAATCGCAAAGTATGGAGATACTTCTACAGCTGTACATCATACAAAGTCGAAATAAAGGTACTATTTGGTTTATTATACCCAACTGAAATGTTTAAGGCACCACACGAAGATGCGAATAGTTTGTAGGCTACTGATGGAACAGGACCAGATATCTTCAGGTTGATGATGTCTTAGAAGCGATTTCTTTTCCTGCTTTCAGATATACGATTCGACGATCCGTATATGAGGGAAGCAAGAAAAACTGCCCGTGACAAGCTAACTGCTATATCACAAATATTCAGTTTTATAAATAACTGTAAGTCTAACTGTAATATTGTTATAGATGTGTGACAATAGATGAGATGTTGGTTGGATTCAGAAACAAATGTTTACATAAAGAGTAAACTAGATCGTTATGGTCTGAAGATTTTGTGTTATTGAGAATTCAAAACATCTAGCCGTACTTAGGTTTGGAGTTTTAAATCTAGTCAAACCAATAGCAGGAAGCAACCACAAAGTGCAAGGTGTTAATTGATTTACCTCAACAGAACTTCTACAAGAGCTTAGGAACAAAAGAATACGTGGACACGATTAGAAAAAACAAGAGGGAGATACCTCCGGAGTTCCTAGCTACTAGACGACGAGAAGTGTACTCATTGATGTTTGGCTTTACAGCAGATAACACTTTGGTCCCTTATATTCCACCTAAAAACAGAAGTTTGGTCCTACTGACAAATCTACCGATATGGGAAGCAAAACTTGTTATTTTTCATGCAATATTGAATATAGCAGGTGTCAATAGCCGCATTTTGTTAAACATTGTTGTTAAAGATTTGAAGATGAATATAAGATGTTTTATAAAATTCCTAAAAATATCATTGATTGATGAACAAATGAGACGACCTTGCAATAATCAACATCTATCAAAAGAAGTGAGATTAAAAATCAAAGAACTGAAAGTTTTGGTTTCATCGTTGAAAGAAGAGAGAAAATATCTCTATTATGTCAATGCATATGAGCGAAGTTGACCATGAATCAACCAAGGTATGGTTGGAAAAGCAATAGACAGCGCTCGTTGCTCAGTACCTCCCAGCGTACAACTCTGACAAAACTTGGCTCTATTTTAGGGCCCTTCCGGAGCACACGTATAACCTGAAGTCTGAAAAAGCCAAGGGAACAAAAATTTGCAGAGAACGTCTTACCGTTCTCTGTTGCATCACCATGAGTGCAAAGTAAAAGAAGCTTTTGGGTATCGGAAAAGATAAGAAACCACGCTGCTTTAAGGGTGTCAAGAACCTTCCAGTAGAGTACAAGGCTAATTCAAATGCTTAGATGACTAGTTTTAAACGATTGGCTTGTTACTTGGGATAAGCAACTTCAGCGGAACATTTTAGTGGTAATCGACAATTGCACATCAAGTGGTTGATCTGAATTTAAAACATAGAAAGATCGTTTTTTTTTTCCTTGAACCTCAATGCTTCAGACCTGTGATCAAGAAATTATCAGAACATTCAAGTCGTACTACATGGCAGAATGAGGAAGAACGTGATTGACAAAGCAATCGAAAATCATAAAAAACCTCCTGCATACGAAATCGCCAGAAAAAGAATTGTCCTTGGTGCCCTACATTTGGCAAATGAAGCGTCGAATCAAGTGGAAGGAGCAACAATTAGGAACTAGTTCCGGTAGAGTGAATTCACTCAAACCCAGAAAGAAGAGAAATTCCTTGTTTCGAAGCCAACTAATCTCTCCAAAGATTGTTTTGAAGAATGGATAAATATCGATAGCATTCTTTAAAGGACTAAAAATTTGCAGACCGGCGATAAATCGTGAGACGGAGGCTACTAGCGGGGATGAAAGAATGAAAGAAGAGGAGGAGGAAGAAGAGCGCTAGAAGCCACCATCATCCGCTAGATGCCCTAAATTGAGCTCCAGTACCCTCAATTTTATACATATTAAATGTACGTACGTAAGTGTATTGGCTTCTTGAATTTTAGTTTGTACGTTTTTACCATGCCGTTAATCCTTCGTTCACTGAAATCAGTCGGTTAGTAGAATCACTGACCGGTCCCAAAGTCATTCTACTAAGCGGCGTCTACTGTATTACCAGTAGACGTCTACTGTGTAAGTTTTTTCTTGCATAAATATTTGTTTTATATCCTTTTTTGATAGTTTTGAAGGTTTTTTTTTCTAGAGAATTTGTATTTTTATTATGGATAAAGAGTTTGAAACAAATTTTTATTGTCGATATTTTTTTAAACCGTTGTATTTCCGACATATAATAATCGTTTGTTACTTTTTATACATTATGTGTTTTATTTATACCTACACAATATAATCTTTCTACTTAGATTTAAAAAAATATATCCCCTCCCCTTAAAATAGGTCTGGGTCGTTTTTGACCTAACAATACCAGTTATGTGATCCAGAAATAACCATACCAGTTGAGAACTACAAATGAATTAAATGAACCAAATAAGTTAAAAATAGTAAAGTAACTAAAAATATTAAGTACTTTACTTCATAAATGATTCATCAGAGAATAGTTACTCAATGAAAATGGATCAGTTAACTTTTAAAATAAGTAAGCTGAAAATAAAAATTAATTAACCACAGTAACCCACCCATAATTGTCATATATTAAAATTTATTATTAAGTTAACAAATAAGTCACCTCGTGAAAAACCTAAAAAATTATATACTATAATTAAAAATTATTCATTTAAAAATAAATGACACATGCAATAAAAATGAATGAACGGCAATGAGACATGAAGACAAAGTAAATAAAAACAAAAATGAGAAAGAAAAAAAAATGATTAAATGTAAAGCACACCTCATCATTCGCTGTCCATTCGGACTTATCAGGTACCTTTTCGGGCATCAAAAATGGTTTGCAATCAGGACCATAGATCGAATCCAACGACTCCAATAATTTACTTTCGGAGTGTGTTACTAAAAATTTTGCATTTGGTTGTGTCACAACGCGAATATCTAAACTTTTCTCTGCATATTTGCGCAACAACATATCAACATCTTCGATTAATAAATCTTCTTGCATATCAGTAATTATTATTGGTCTGATTACATCTAAAACTTGTCCCAACTTATCTAATTTTGTATTCATTAATAGCATTTCTAAAATATTGAGCGGTTCATTGATTAATATCCATAATTGTTCTTGTTCGGTTTGTGTGAAACAATTTAATATTTTCAAACCTATTTGAACTTTTCTAAGATATCTAGTATTATTTTCACTTATATTTAATAAATAATCTAATAGGAACTGTAATTGATCAATATTTTTTATAGTTTTTATTAAACTATATATTATATTTATCATTCTTTCTGTTAGTATTTTATCAAATAATCGTTTTATGGTTGCTACATCTCGTTTCGCTTCAAATATTAATATAAAATAATCAGTGTCAATTTTATTTACTAAATTTTGATCGGCACTGTATAAATCAATAAATTCGAGTAAGATTTCGACCTAAAATAAAAAAAATATTATAAGTTAACAATAATCCTAATGAATTAAATTTAAATTACTTTGGAAATTGTTAGAATACTGTTCAAAATCGTTTGGGTTTCATTTAAGCACAAATCATGTACTTCATACCAAAATCTATAACCAAAAATCTGTTTAATCTGAAAAATGTAAAATACGAACTCAGCAAGATGAAAATATCGCTACATTAATTTGAAATAATCATAATAAACTTACTTCTTCACAAAAGGAAACCTGTCGAAGGCCATATTTCAAAATTTCAATATTCTTCTCTTCAATTCCATTCAGTTTTTTTGAAATTTCCGCACGAAAAAGTTCTATACAAAAGGCACCTGGCCATGAATTGTAATTATTTAAAATCAACTCAATGCGCAATGAGTCATTTTTTATAAATTCAACGTATGTATAATAGTTTTTTTCAAAACCATCAAGAACTAGATAATTTAAAATTACATCTTTGGTCATTTGATAAACAATTGGTTCACGTGCCAAAAGGATTTCTGGAATACTATCAAATATATCAGCTAATTGTCGCCAATTTGTACGCACCGCATCTTCAAGAATCTCTTGAGCTGTTTCAAAACTATCCGATTCCTCATTCTCTGACGCGATGAATTGGTTGAAATAATCCAAGAACTTTTCAGCAATATTTGTTTGAAACGCTGCTAACAGTTTATTGTCGTTATACATAACTTTCAAATTACAAATTTCAGTTGAATTAATAAGTTGCATTAAATGTTTCGTTCGTAAAACGTTCACTTCCAATAAATTTTTATCTTCAGTTCCATGGAGTTCTTTTAAAATAAATCCCAATAACCAATTTCGTTTCTGGGTGTAGCTTAGAACAAAACTATTAGGTTTACAAATTATATTATCATCTGAAGTAGTTTTTTGAAAATTTAATGGAATTAACGGGAAGCAATTATAGATGATATGATATAACAAATCTATTTTTAATTTACCACTTAAATATTCCATGTCATGTGGATCAATCTTTTTATCAAAAATCAATTTACCGATCAACTCGCTTCTATTAATCGTGAGTAGATCGAAAGGTGTTACAAACGCTTTTGTTTTTGAGACTATATCAATATGATTTCCGTCGATATAACATAATTTGATCAGTGATTTTAAATACGTGTAAAGTCTTAGTAAATACTTAATATTTCCCTCTGCTAAATCGTTTAGTTTATTATAATTTTTGTGAAGCATTTGAATTATATTAGCCGGTCCATGCGATTTATTCTCAAGTTCATCTGTAAATAATTGAGTCATGTTTCTCAGTTCATCATAATGCACATCGGATGTAAGACATTCGTCAATATTAAAATAATATTCAGCTGAATTTACAATTTCCTCAAATGAAAAATCTTTATTAGGCACATATTGATTGAAAATTTTTAGGAGTTCCTTATAAAATACATTATTGTATTCTCCTGTATTTTCTATAAATGAAATAATCGTTTTGGTACTTTCAGAATTATTAGCCAATGTCAATGCTATATCAAATAAATCATTCAGTTGGCTATGATCATTTTGTTGATTAAAAAATGCACCCAAGATTTTGTTCGGTGTGGATGTTTGTAAATGAATCGCATTGATTTCGTGTTTCTGTTGAAACTCAGAGTAGCGAAATGCCAATTGTAACGAAGCGCGTAAATCATTCAGCTTTTGCGTGTATAGAATTTCTTGGGCCAGCTGACTCTCGGATAGATTGAAAATCTGTCAAAAAATGATTGTATTATAGTATTAAATATGGCAATAAATAGAAGAAATAATAATGCAAGCAGATTTTTTAAGTTATACAATTATGCTGAGATAAAATTGTCAGATTAATCATCCAATTATTGCTCGCTTTTTAATACAGTCGGTCTTTTCTAAACGTCATATAGTTCGCTCTCGATTTCGATTTCTAAATCGAATGACGGTCAATATTAAAGACGACAAGGCTACGTACAACAGGTTCCCTCATTCGTCAATTCAAACATGTTTGTGACAAAACTTCTCGAAAACTCAAAACATTTCCTGTGATACACATTGTGTAGAATTAGCTCACCATTTACAAGAAAAAGGTAATTACACAGAACAGATTGAAAATGTTTTGGAAGACAGTTAGTGTTTGGAGTAAATAATGAGGTGTATCATGACATTGACGCCTTAGATAAAAAGAAGAACGGTTATGGATATGGTCGGGATATGGTCGATGATTTCGATAATTAAAGGAATCGAACAGAAGATAGCAAAGAAGCTCCAGCAATTCCAAATAAAACGTAACCAAGGGAGGAATATCATAAACGAAGTACATCAGTACAACATAGTCCGAGCAAACGAGGCAAATATTCAAATGTTAAATGCTTATTTAATAGCTGGCAGCATTACCACTGAAATGTATAACCTTATAGGGGATTAACCACAATAAAGCAGTTCAAAACTACCAAAGCAGTTCAAAACTATAGAAATCACTAATTTAGCAAGCAAATTGATAAATGACAACACGAAAATAACAGTTTTCGGATATTTCAAGAGAATCGACACAACGTCTTTTGAACAAAAATTGCACCCGATCCTATCCATGTCACAAACAAATTATTCGTTGCATTTGAAATCGAGGATAACTACATGGCAACTGATTATAATACTCAGCAGTATTACTAGATGGATGAAAATGAATTTCACATGTACATGGAATTATCACAATCATTCTATGTATGTGATCCTGATATAATGCAGCACATGGAAGCCAAACCTAATTGTGTCATTGATGCCACTTACCGCGGGCCACAGACAACGCAATGCCCGCTGAGAACGTATCCCTTAAAGCGGAAGATTTGGCAAAAACTGACCACGGCCAACACCTGCTAATAGTCCAACAACTGTAGCGATTGTCTGTAATGGCACCAGGAAACATGCAATGCTATAACAAACCGGAGTTATTCGAATCAACCAAGAATGCACACTACAAACACCCCAATAAATGATAAATCCACAAAGGAACATCACTATGTCAGTTAATAATACATTCTCAGCATCAGTCCAGATTTTGAATATAACTTCTCATGAGTTATCAGACATAAGTAAAAAAGATCAACTCGAGCAGATAGGAGGAGATATGCAATCAATTTTGTTACAGGAGATATGTAACACAATTTGGCACCGCATTGGTCAAAACCATTTGTCAGTCAGGTACCTATGGATAACACTAGGCGTGATCGTGACCACATTGATTATTAAACAGTTAGTGGAATTAGTAAGAAACAAGGCCCCCTTTAGACGCAATCGACGCGACCCTGCCAGCCTTTAAACTCCGACCAACGACGAGGGAACAGAAGTACAGCCAATATACACCCCGAAGGCTTCTTTAGGCCTGGCAATATTTTCATCCAATGATAAATAGGGGAAAATTCATGAGGAAATTTTCTGATATCAATTTTATCAAAATATATATTTTTTTATTATGTTTAAATGTAGGTAAAGTAATTTTGAATTAGAAGTCAAAGTCATTGCTTTGTATTATCTATCTATATAGAAACCAAAACAAAAGTAATATTATGAATAAACATCATGTGTAAATTGCAATATTGATGATATTGCAAGTTCATCAGACAGATAGACGTTTAATAAAATATAACATAGTAATATCAAATGCTCACATCTAGTTGTATTTTTATTTTCATTTATTGAAAGAACATGTAGAAATGTACCTTCGCATTTCATTGAACTAATTTCATTATGATTGATTTTCTTTTAAAAGATTTTAATTAAACATTTCAGATTTCTTATTACTACGGGAGCTTAATTGTTTAAACTTTTATCACACTTGTTTTCTATTTTCTTTTATTCATTTTGCATATATGTTAATTTTAATCTCCATGAGTTACTGCAGTGTATCCTAATAGATTACGCAGTGCTCTAAATCAATTTCATAAATTAATTGAAAAAAAATCTAATTCTACAAATTTAAAACTCTAAAAGTGACGTATAGAAACTTCAAAAATAAGCATCAAAAAATCAGATAGTCAATAACTGTTCAAAATGTTCTTTCTGTTAATGTTACATCTAAAAATAATTCAATATTCACAAGTTGAAAATGTTCTGTTACCAACTTATAAAATAAACCTAACAGATACGGAAACATTTATAATATCTGATATGTTCGATAATGATGATGATCAAGATTTTGCGGAAGATGATGAAGAAATCTTAAAGCCGGCTCAATACGAGAAAGGTTTTCAAGATAAATTGAATAACAAATATTATAGGATTCATAGAATAGCAAGAAGAAAAAATCAGGAATATGAAAACAAACATTTCAATAATCTACTTGAAAAAGAACATATTAAATATCCGGAAGAAATGCATTATATGGATGAAGCTATACCAATAGAAGCTGGATTTAGTAGTGATAGCAATAAAAATGTATGCTATTAATAACTTACTAACTCCGTTCTGATTTGATTAAAAAGTGAAAATTATTGCTTCATAAATTAGTAAACCCAACCAATAATCCTTCAATCTAATTTTTTTTTGACTAGTTTAGCAAATATAAACGTAACGCGACTGAAAGAAACTCGCAAGTTAATCAAATTAATAATAAACAAAATATGGAACTTAAAGATGAGAACTATGATCAGCTAAAGGACGAATACGAAAAACAACTTGAGGAATCAAAAAAATCTAATGAAACACTAAAATACGTTACTGTTAAACCAGAGAATACCTTCAAAGAAAAGATAAAGAAAATGTTGGATTTAAAAACATCTCGGAATTGTACAAAAGAAGAGGAAAATGGTTATGGTACTACTTATTCTTTTTTATTTATAATAAATATAGTTTAAAATATTTGTAGGTTTAGTTGCTATGAAGTGTTTTGTAAGTGAACTGAAAAGACCAAAACAAGACTCACGTATATTTTACAAACATTTAGCAAAAATGATTCTGATTTGGACGATTATTTATGCAATAATTGCAATAGCGTTCTGGGTTCAAAAAGGTAGGTTCATTAAACTTTGATGAGAGATTCCAAAAATAAAAAATTAGACCACCCTGAAATACTAGAAAAAAATATGCAGAAATACTCTACTCAGAAACCTCGAGGCAGTTCAAAGTTGTTAATGAAATTCTTCCAAAAAAAAATTATATTATATATTTGAAATTATAATATTTAGGTTGGTGTTGTTGCTGTTTTTGGTGTGGTATTTGTCGACCACGAAATAGTATTGATGAAGCAAAAAAATATTTAGCTGATAATCAATTAGGTGTTCTGCAAATGGCGGATGGAACTAAAATCAATTTTCCACCAAGTCACTATGAAATGTACACATATAAAGCATTAAAACAAGAAATGATGAACCTATAAACATATTTAGTACATTATTATCCTTGTATCTTGTGATTATTTTTAAATGCGTTTGAAATAAATGGATAAGTAAATGTCGCCAGATAACGTATTCCAAACATTTTCGAAGTCGTTTTTAAAACAATTCAAAATCAGCTCAGTATATTCAACTTTTAACCAACTCTTATACAGACCTTTTAATCTTATATAAAATTCCCAAGTTTTATATTCCTAAGTGAAAGTAGTAAAATGATGTGAAAGAATTTTCCTGTTGTAAATAAATCTAAAATACTTCCCATTTTATTCCGACCTGAATTGTGAAAGTGATACAGTCCCAATACCATTAGGTGTGTTTCTATCCAAACCTAACATTCTTTTTATACATCCTATCTGCACCCTCTCTAACGTCTTTCTTTCTTCAACCGCCCATAACTCTGCCCCATACAACATAATACTGTTCACGCATATATTCCGTTACTTCATCCACCTTTTCTGTTACTTCATCCGAATGTTCTTTAAACCTACCATTTTGCGTCAGCACAAATCCTAGAACCTAGTTTTCTTCCCTCTTTCTATTTTACATCCCTCTATACTAAACTCATCCTTTCTACATTCTCTCTCTCCCTTCTTGCACACCATCACTTTCATTTTCTCCATATTTATTTCTAAACCCCTCCTATCCATATATCTCTTCATTTTTTCTATCGTTTCGTCCATCTCTGCTTTTCTACTAGTCATACATACTATATAATCAGCCTATGTAAGAGACCACACCTTTTCCCTTCCAACATTAATTCCACCCGCTTGTCCTTTCCTAATGACCTCCTCTAAACCAGCTAAATAAACGTTGAATCGAGTGGCACTAAGTGGACACCCCTGTCTCACGCCTCTGTGTGGCCCGAACCATGCTGATACTTCCTCATACACTCTCACTTTCGTACCTTCATACATATCTTTTACCATTATCGTCAGTCCTTTTGATATTCCTATCTCCTCCATTCTCACCCACAACCTCTCCCGCATCATATCAAAAGCAGCCTTCAGACCTACAAACAGAATATACATTTTCTTCCTTTTAGCAATCTCCTGATTCATCACATAATTAATAAGTACTATATTATCTGCTATTCCTCTGCCCCTGACAAAACCGCTCTGTCACCGATATTTCCTCCTTACACACTTCCTCTTCTACTTTCCTATTAATCACCCTTGCAAATAATATATACAACCCATCCATGATTGTCACTCCTCTATAACTGTCAGCCTCCATTCTGTTATACATCGGCAGTATCTCTCCCTTCTTCCATTTCTCTGGCACTCCTATCTCTCCTTTCCGTACCTTATTCATCACTCGCACTAACTCTTCCAATCCCTTCTCATTCAGACCATATTGGGTTATTATAATTGTCGTTATAGTTGACACAATTTCGTCACTATAATTGTCGTGTCGTTGGTCCCACCTATCTGGTAATTGACTCTCTCCGTTTGGAAGTTGACACTAATAAGTCCAGTCCCTCGTAGCACCAATCCCTCCTAGTCGTTATCTTTTTGTTGCTCCCGTCTATATGTTCGTTGCTCTACTTGGTTGCTCCCGTCTAGTTTGTCGTTAACTCTTTCCCTGATAGTTTTTGACACCACCAAACCCAATCCCTCGTAATCGTTGTCTTGTCATTATCGTATTGTCGCTTCCGTTTATCGTTATCGTATACAACTAACACCACTAAGTCCAATCCTTAAGAGCCCCAATACGGTCACCTAAATAGAACCCCCATCAATTAAGGCCCGAAAAGGTTAAAACTATAGTCACAATCTCAACAATTGTATTATACGTGGTAATAACGAAGTAAAAACACTTCCAATTGATCTTAAATTCAAATAAATAAGAAACACCATTTGAAAACCAATTAACCGTGTTATGAAACCTATTTACGATTTTCGTTATTTATAGAAAAAAAATTGAATCTATGTATTTAGAAGGAAATAATAAAACTTACCGTAATAACTTGATTCGCTCTTGTAAATTGTTTTTTCTTAATACACAAATTAATCAATGACTCGGGAACTGCGGACATATAATAAAGAATATTTTTTTTCGCATCGCCTTTCACTTCTTCTACAATTTCAAGTCTCCATAACCCATCAACAACAAATTTACTCAACCTATTCAATCGTTGGCAAAGCGTTTGATCTTGCAAATGGTCTTTTTTCAGTCTTAATCGTTCAAGACATGTCTTGATAAACATCAAAATTAATAATATTTCCCTACTCGAACAAAGATCTTTTAGATTGTTATTAATCAAATTGTCTGAGTTTAAGAAACAAAAAACAAATATATCTTCAAGTAACTGTATTTGAATTACTGGATCGTTTATATTGCACAATTTTTCTTCGCAATCTTTCACAAAAATTGATATATCTTCTGTATTCTTTGAATCTTTACATATTTCAATACATTTCAATATTCTACATAAAATATTGTAGCCCGTAAAAGTAATTTCATCAATTTCAGATTTTTCATATCCATACAGGATTTTTAAATTAATTCTCTCTAGATTTAATATATCTTTAACTTCTTCCCATATTTTTAATTCGCTTAAATCAAAATGATTCGATAATGTGTCCAATGAACTTACACTACTAAAATCAGCAAAAATTTTCGTAACATTTTTATGTTTCCAACAGTATGTATCTTTTAATCGTTTTAAAATATGAAAAATATATTTCATATTACCTAGGTAAGCTTTTAAAAATTTATCTGTAGCAAAGGAATCAACATTAATTTGTTCTAAAATATTCTCTATATGATCAGATCTGATTTCATTGTTTGTATATTTAATTAACTGTATTAACTGTATAAATCTTATAACCTCTTCATTAAAAGCAAGTAAAGTGGTTTCATTTCTCAGGACTATATCAAACCAATGTAATTTTTTAGTATAACAAGACATGAAAGATGATGTACTATCAGATATATCCAATTCCAAATTATTAACTTCATAATTGATAAAATATTCCAACACTTTGTGATCATTATTAGCAATCAAACAGCAATAAATTAGATCTTTTTTTATATTCACTTTCAACAAAGCAAATAGTTTAGATAAGAGTTCATTGTTTAATGATTCTTTCTGCTTATCAACATCAAATAATTGTAAATATGTAATTGCTTTGAGGAGTTTGTTCTTATATAAATTTAAATTATCACTACCTGGTTTTCTTTCTATTAAATCTATAATACTTTTTAGGTCTTCCATTATGTTTTACCATTTAATACACTTCTTCCAAAAACTAGCCCAGAAATCACTTTTAACAATTTAACCTATTTCTTCTTCTTCACAAAATTTTTTGCTCTTGACACTAGGCCACGACACTTACCATTATTATCGATACCGAAATGAAATCTACAGCCCGGCGCTTGCGCAACCAATAAATGTAAACCCATTCCGGATGTAAAAAATATTGTATAAAAACAAATACATTTAACGAAACACGTTTTCACATAAAAAACTATAGTCAAGATTTTACGAAAAAAAATTAACACAAATATGATTAACACTATTACATAAATTACACATTTTATTGGCATTGCCATTATTATCCATGGATCAAATTTTTATTTTATTTAGTTATGTGGTTGGAGTTGCCATTTTGTACCTTTACGTATAAAAGCACAAAACAGAGTCCTTAACCTATTTCAATTCATTTGCTGTCACTGTCACTGTGAACATGAATCTTAATCATCCATAAAAATTGTCACTCTTCACACAAAGGTCTAATATCTTACGTTGGGTACACCACCAGTACTCGGTGTACGAATCATATATAGCTATTTTCGTAAACTCTTCGCCGCGACCATCGATATGCGGAAAAAAGTTTCAAGAATATGTGTTGCCGTGTTCCCGTCTTCTCGTATTCCCATATTCTTGTATTCCTGTATTACCAAATTCCCACCTTCCCGTATTCCCATATCCTCGTATACCCGTATTCACCTATTATCGTATTCCCGTATTCTTGTATTCGCATATTATCGTATTCCCGTACTCCCATATTACCGTATGCCAGTATTCCCGTATTCCCGTATTCTCGTATTCCCGTATCCCATATTCACATATTCCCGTATTCCTGAATTCCCGTATTCCAGCGTTCCCGTATTCCCTTGTTCTTGTAATCCCCTATGCCCGCTGTCTCGCATACTGGGCTAGTTCGGAAATTCCATGAGCTTCATATCCTTCATCCTAATACACTGAGGATAGTCCAGTCATATCTGTCCGACCAAACCAGACAAATTAAAATTGGGGACACTCTCTCCAGATCCATACAACTTCAAGCTGGCGTACCACAACGGTCTGTCCTTGCTCCTCTCTTGTACTGCTATGATCTCCAACCCCCCCAACCACTCCAGATACCCATAGTGGTTTGTGTGCTGATGGCACAGCTTACTAGGCATGCTCCCTAAAAGCGGATACTGCAAACCGGCATCTGCAGTTATCTTTAGACAATTTTTCAAAAATGGCGTATCACCCCTAATCCGAGTAAAACTCAAGCCATCTTAATTCAGCATCCCAACCATGTCAAAAAGAAACATCAAAACCGCGCCCACATCAAACTCCGACTCTGGAACAAACCCATTTCGTTAAAAGACGAAATCTGGTATCTAGGTATCTGGTTTAATAGAAATTTTAACTGGAATTCTGACCTTAACCACACCCTTTCCAGGGTACGCAAACGCGTGAACCTGATCTTCACACTCCGAGGACGCTTTAGAGGCTGTCATACAAAAGCTTTGCATCACACATACAAAACCTACATTAGGTCACTGATAGACTATAGAGCTGTTCTATATTCTACACTTTCTAATGCGCAACCACACAAACTTACTACATGTGAACGGAGAATACTTCGAAAAATTCACAGGTTACACTTCCAATTTCCGAGTGCCCTAGTATATGAACACTGCTCTGCTGAACCTATCACAGATCGTTTAAAATCTCTACAGTCTAAATATCTTACTCCACATGACGCCGAAAACAGCCCAATAGTCTACCAAAATCTTCGTTCTGATTGGAAAGACAGGTATCACCATAGCAAACTGCCACGCAGACCCTTCCCACACCCGCGAGCTCAAATTATCCAAACCATGCAGGAACCTCCTGAGGATCTCTAAGATATCCTTGAATTAATCCCACTGGCCCTAAGATGATAACTACGCCTATATTATAAAAGAAATAAAAAGACAAAAAAACAAACACTCCCTTCCACAACATCCTTATTTTCTATTTCAGGTCAACTGACACCCACTTACGCAGCCAATCAAGCAGACAATAAATATACAAGCCAACCAACAAATCAGCTCACCCCACTAAACCCTCATCATTTGCAAATGCTATGGCCAAGGTTTTGCAGGTTCCCTTGGCTATAAAGCGAATGCTATAGCGTATATCTTATCTGCAAGCTATCAGCTTACCATAATTTCTAAAAGCATTCCACTCACTACCAGTAACAGGCTGAAGAGGATCATAAATCCTAAAGCCGCCTTCAAACAAACTCCCCAAACGATATACAATCCTAACAGGGAGTGGAGTTTTAGTTAGGGTAGAAATCCCACACTGTTGGATGCACGGGCATTCTTTGCCTTTTGAAGGTTTCTCCACTTCCTACGCAAAACAAAAAAAGATCGTAGGCCATGACAAATCGGACCATGGCGCCGTATGCAAATACTGGGAAAAAATGAGTCCAGACCAGCCGCAGGCTGCGGAAAACTAGACAGCGAATCTGTCCGCGATGTAGGCAAATATGGGAACCGGGGGATTCATAGAATGCGATTTTAGGGAAGGCAATTTATAGTTAGACTAATTTTGATTGATTTACCCTAAAAAACTAATGTGCTAATTGAATTTAATAGACGAGTTACAAGGTGACTCAAAATTAAAAGATTCAACTTTTGTTTATGCAAGATAAAACAAAACGTAAGACTTCCAGTATTTGGAAGATGGGGTGGCGATCGCGACTACGAATGTTTTAACTCTATAATAAAAAATATAATTTTGTATACTGTTCTGTACTACCAAACAATGACAACTTATGACTGGTGCAAATAAGATAATGCTTTGAAATTTTGAAGCCATAACTTACAGCGTGTTAACAAATTTTTTATCACGCATGAATAAAATCGACTTGCGTTTATTAGCAAGTTACAAGGCCCTAACTTAGTATTACTATGGAGAATCCTCCGGCAGTCTTACGCTCATTACACCACATTACACTAAAGATAGTTACCAAACACACGTAATATTCCGATTGTCGAAATACTTGATGTGATGAGAGCAAAATGTCATATGGGAAAATTATTTTCGTGGAATCAAGCAAATTTTGGCCCTCTGGTGGTCGAATTAAGCAACTTAACGTACCAGGGCTAAAATATTTTACATATTCATTACGTGTTGAGTTTGAAATTCATTGTTTAGTTTAGTATATTTATCAATTTATTTCCCAAAAAACGAGTTCGGTTGTGACTTAAAAGATTTGCTTTGTGTGCAGTTTTGAAATCACATACCGAACACTTGAAAGGCTTCTCTTCTGAATGAGTTCGTTTGTAAATTAGAAAATTTCGTTTATGTGCAATTTTGAAAGCCTTTTGAGTGTACAATCCGTATACTCAAAAGGCTTCACTGCACTATGAATTCGGTTGTGGGTTAAAAGACTTGCTTTATGTACGGTTTTGAAATAACATTCCGTACACTTGAAAAGCGTCTCTGTTATGATTTTGTTTGAGTCTTATAAGACTTCTTTAAAATGCTGTTTTAAAACCATATTCTGCACACTCAAAATACTTCGTATTCCTATGACTTCGTTTGTGTCTTACAAGGATTGATTTTTCTGCAGTTTTAAAACCACATTCCGTGCATTCAAAAAATTTTCTCCTATATGATTTCGTCTCTCATTTTTAATTTAATTTATATTTAGTTTTGAAATCACAATTGGTACATTCGGGAGATTTATCTTCAGTACAAAATCTTTTGGAAGCTGCATTATATATTTGTCTTCTTTTGAAATCAACATCCCTATATTGAAAGTACTTATTTCCTGTATCAATTCGCTCATCTTCTAGCAAATTTGGGGCTACACTAGGATTTATAGACTACAATATTGCAGTAAAAAATATTATACTATATCAGTTCAGCATAATCTATTTCTGAATGAAATACAATATAGTCAACAGAAAATTATTCAATAAACCAAATATGAATTGCAAAGGTATTACCCAGTTGCTATTTTTGTGCAATAGATGGCAGCCTTCATCTGAAACACGCATCACACCTAACTTACATGGACGAGCTTCTTAAAAGAACAGAAGAAAACATGCTAGAAAAATACTTTTTGCGTATAGATGGCATTGTTCAGTTTAATGTATCAAAACGCCAATCTCTTTATTTGGCGAAATTAATTCGTATGTAATATTGCCATGTTTAAATTATTTAACGCAAATTTATGATTTTCGCATCCCATAATTATATTTTGTTAGGGAGAATAGATATCTTTTATTTTAACAATGTCAAACAGTAACATACTTAGGTGCTAAATATGCACTTAATTAATCCAATAATTGCATAGTATGAAAACGATTTTCTTCAAAATTTTATCATTTTAAGTTTTAAAACAAAGAAGGAAAACGAAAAACTTTAAAGTTATATAGTTAAACACACAATTTGTAAACAATTTTATTCTGACATATTTCACCACACAGTGGTATCGTCAAACATCAGGGATTTGTGTGAAGTTTTGAGGAATTATCAAAGTAAATTTAAAGTTAATCAAAATTTTTAGTGAACGAACATAAATATTATAGTAAATATATAATAACTAATTGAAGATTTATTGAAAAAGGCGTACGCAGGAGACAATACTTTCAATCGCTTTTCAAGAGATAATGCGATTCAGGTATCGTGAATAATAATGGTTGTTAAAACCAACAACAAAAACACGAGATTGTCATACTGGAATAATAATGGTTGAAGGATAAAAATCCGCAACCAAAACTTGTTAAAGAAGAAGTCAAGGATCAGTTCAAAACTTATGTCTGATGATACCACTGTGTGGTGCATTTGTTTAACTATATAATTGTGAAGTTTAAATAATATATATACTTTAAATTTATAATTCACACATCCTATAAATTGACGACTGATAAATGTCACTATTTTTCATGCAATTTATTAGTGGCAAAAAATTGCTTATAAATTGTGCATTTGTTTAACTATATACTTTGAAATATAAATATTTTTACTTTAAATTTATAGACACAATAAAACTTGCAACTAATAAATGTTACAAATTTTCATGGCAATTGACATCTTCTATAAATATCCATTTGACAACAATGCAAAACCTGTTTTTGTCTGCATTGGACAACAAATCGGAATGTCATCTGGCTATACAACAAAACCGCTTCTTTCGCCCCAAATTCTGTTTCTCTTTTCAATTTCTTGTTAAAACCATACATTTCAAACTTAACATGTAGTTGCTAAAATATATTGTTCGCGCTTCTGTGAAGGACTTACGTAAGATTAAATTTATTGAAAGTTATTAAGGTTACGAGCATCATTTAATTATTTAATGTAGCATACAATGTTTTGATGCTTTGATTAAATTTTTATTTTAATTGTGCTTACACAATGTAAATTTTTGTGTTTTTAAATTGAAAACGAAGATTGTTAAAGCTGTACATAAATATTTCAGATATAAATGACAAAAATGGTAAGTGATCTTTGTTATCAAATCTTGTTATGTGTCAAATGCATAACAAGTGCAATATTACATCCAAACTTTCATTTCTCAGCAAGGTGACGATCCACCTTATTTATCAGTTGGAACGGCGGTTAGTGCAAAATACAAAGGAGCCTTTTGCGAAGCTAAAGTTAGTAAAGTCGTACGTCTGGTAAAATGCAAGGTAAGTGTTCATTTATTATTATATATGTTGATATAGTTTTATTTTGACATATTTCAGTGCTAAATTCATATTTCAATAAATTTTCTCACTTTGTAATCTTATATCTTATATTATTTAAGATTTTTTGTGCTTATGGAAACAAATTTATGGTGCTTATGGAGAAATGACAAATTTTGAAGTTTACCGACCTTCTTGACAGAAAGTTCGGTAAACTGTTTTAAATAATTCCTTTAAAATAAAACCTTTCAAAGCTCAAGAAGAAAATGATACTGATTCTAGTAATGCAAGAAATAGATTATTTAGCGTAAACGTTATGGTGTTGGTTATTTAGTGTAAACGTTATTTTATTTTAATATTAATAGATCTCCTACAAAATGGGTTTGGGCGCTGCTACTGTCAATGATGAACAGATTAAAGGAACGTTAAGGGTTGGCCAACTTGTATTAGCCAAACATTCGGATAAGAAAGATTTCGTCGAAGCTACGATCAATAAAATCCAGGATTGTAGTCAATATACAGTTGGTGAGTAAAATATATACATATATATATATATATATATATAGAAATTGTTTTTTAGTATTTGTATTTTATTGCAGCGTATATAACAAACACAGAGAGCTGAAATATTCTTTTAAGGACGCACTTTACTATATACCGTTCAATCAATTCTTAAATTTGTTTCTCGATGTCGCATTAACAACGTCTTTTGACAAGAAGTTCCATTGTGTTGGTGATAAAGCGTTTCCTCGGATTGCGTCGAGAGAGTTCAGTTCTTAGTTTGAGGCTGTGCCCACGCAAGTTGCTTGTGTTCTTCTTGAATATGCACTCAAAGTTACAGCTATAGTAACCGTTTAATATCTTATAGGTTTCGATCAGGTCGCTGCGAGTTCTTCGTTCAACTAGGGACGCAAGCTTCAAGCCAAGATCTTTTTACATGCTATTGATCCCATTTGTGCACCAGCAAGTAGCCAAAGTTGTGTCCAATCATAAATTTTGTACAAAATTTCTTGCGTGTTATCTTTTGGATCATCCGGGTGCCCAATAATCTTCGTGTCGTCCACAAACTGACTAATTCTATTTGACATCTGTCTGGACATGTCACTGCTGTAGCACACAATGATTAGAGGTCTAAAAGCGACGGGTCTCTGCGGTACACCGCTAGGGATGCTGTATTCTGTAGGGTAACTGTCCGTGACACGAACTAGGATCTATTAGGTAAAGCTTCCTCTGAGTCCCATTGGATCTAGCTTCTACAGCAATCTTTCCGTTGGTACTTTTTCGAATTTTCGAAATCTAGATATATGATGTCCGTGGATTCACCTTTGTTAAATTTAGTAGAGTACTCGTTTATTGCTAAAAGCAAATATCTTGTGACAAATCGCCGAATGAGATATCCCTGTTGCGATTCTCCAAGTGTGCCGTTTTCAAGTAAAAATGTTGTGATGTCTTCAGCTATTATTTTCTCCATACATTTTCAGAGTATTGAAGTTAGGGACTAATTGGCCTGTAGTTTTCGGCTTTAGTTTTATCACTCTTTTTATAGATTGGGAAAATTGTAACTTGTCTCCATTCTGGAGTACTATACCTCGGGTCAAAGAGTCAACCATATCTTCAGATAATGGAAAGCAAACTGCACTTGCGCATTTTTGGAGATACAGACTGGTATGTTGTCCGGTTCCGGGCTGGTATTTGTCTTTAGATTGTATATCAACTGAATCAATATGATTGCCATTCTCGGTCAATTTTATAGGGCATCATATGTTTCCTGAGAGTAGAGCTATGGATTGGCAAATTTTTCCACTATTAATCTGCGTCAAGAATTGATTTCTTGTACTTACTTTTTTTCTAGCCTAAAATAATATGAGGTTTATGGCTGTTTATTTTTGTACTTTTAGTATTTGATGATGGTGATATAACAACTTTACGTCGAACGGCGTTATGTTTAAAAAGCGGACGACATTTCAATGAAAGCGAAACTTTGGATCAATTACCTTTAACCCATCCGGAACATTTTGGAAATCCAGTTATGGGTGGTAGACGGGGTCGAAGAAGCAGACATCTCAAGTTAGCTGTTATTATTATTTATTTATTGAT
This sequence comes from Adranes taylori, assembly GCA_009867245.2. Taxonomy (NCBI): domain Eukaryota; kingdom Metazoa; phylum Arthropoda; class Insecta; order Coleoptera; family Staphylinidae; genus Adranes; species Adranes taylori. The sequence goes on from WYDF02259292.1 coordinate 27,052, forward strand.
ATTAAATTATGACCAATATAAATTTAGAAATAACAATAATCGGTATAGAGGGCAATAAAAATTAATTTTTAATTTTACTTAATAATCTTCAGTAACGTTTCGCCAACAATGTTGACTACTTCAGATATAATCGAATGAAAAATAATTTTTCATATGAATTCACATTCATCTGAAAGGGTTAGAATGAATTAAAGACTTGTATGAAGAGTCAATGGTAAGGGCAAAGGCTGAAGATGAGGTATCTGAATGGCTAACGGTGAGAAAGGGGATATGGGCATATTCAACATCTATATTTCTGATGTGGAAGAGGTATTGAAAACGGGCAGGATGACGGTGTGAATATAGGTGGTAAAAGAATATGGTCACTGCGCGGGTGACATAGTGTGTTTGGCTAGTAGCAGGGAGGAAATGAAAGAGTTAATTGGAAGGGTGATTGAAGGGTATGGAAATGGAGAAGAAGGATATGGAAATGAATGTGATCAAAAAAAAATGATGGTATGCTAAATGGTACATGGTACAGTTAAATGGTAATTTATAGTACTATATGAGTTTAATGAACATAAGATATGGATAAAGGGTGTTAAGAAACTAGTCAAATATGAAACGAAAGTTATGGTGGAAGAAGAAGGGAATCTTGTAAGAGTATATATAGGGATATTAAGAAACACAAAAAGTGGAGAGGACAAGAATAGTTGCGTGAAGAATCGTAAAGAGAGGTGTCGATGGACCAATAGTTTAATAGGATAAATAAAGATAGGATGTGCGAGGGGGCATTGGAGAGAATGTTGATGGGGGATGAATGGAAATTAAGAAAGGGGGAACAGATTTGATGAGTGTTGATGAAAGGAAATGTAGATTGTGGAATACGAAGGTAGACCAATGCGATCACTGAATAAAATAATGTGAGGAAATCAGATTGAATGCTGTTCAAAACAAGGTGGCGAAGAATTGGAGAAGGTGCATGAATCAAATAGAAATGGGAAGAAAGATAATGGAAAAATCATGGAAGAAATTGATCGAAGAAAGATGAAGGTGATGGAGTGGAGGACAAAGGGTGAAAATGACGGAAAGGGAAGGAGGTAAATAGAACGAACGGCGTAGAAAGAAAGAAAAGGGAAAAAAGAAAACAAAAAAGGATTCGTTAATAAGTAGGGAAAAAATATGTGCGGGAGGGAAGGGGTGGGAGAAGGATTAAAAATAGAGGAACAAAGAGGCGATGAATGATTAGACGGTGGAGTGGGGATGTAAGATACAATTTCAATTACATTAATGGTTCATCTCAATTTGTTAAAGGTGTTAATTCGTCCAAATGCATAATACATAGCTGATACAATACATTATACCATATCTGTATACAGCGAACAATTGAAAATATAACATCTTAATATATGCAAACTTACATACAATCAACGTTTAAATAGAAAGTTTTAAAAATTAGTTCTATAGGCATTCATAGCGTAACGGTTGAGTATCGGATTCATAGTTCGATGCAATGAGACCTTGCGCCTATGTTTGGAATAAGGAAAGGTGTTGATAACAGCTATAACTATGCTAGAAACACGTGTCCACCTTGCCTCAATTTTTACACTAATTCTTATATTTTTCATCACAATTTTCGAAATTAACACCTACTTAATTATATTTATTTTTTTCAGAAATTTTAGTTTTTTTTTTCTCTCGGTTTATATTGAATTTTATTCTCTGTTATTTTTAATTTCTGATGTTGGTGTAGAGTTGTAATACCTACGATATTCTGTATTGAGTAATAGTTTCTATGTACTCCATGACTTATGACAACTTCGTTGCTATTCCCTTTTTTGTTTCATGGCTGCTTCACCTTTAACATGCTGATTTATAAAATTTTCTGTTCATATAAGCCAGTATTGATATTTTGTTCTCTTCCCAGAAGCTATCTGGCCATATTTACACTAATATACTATGAGTTTAATTCTAGCTGCACAAATATGGTAAGAAAACAAACTACGAGATAACTCTAGTTGGCGTCCTTGACAGGAACCTAAACTACGAGTTATCTCTTAATTGGCAGTCAATGTGTTACGGTCTTTTATTAATTCATAAATTGTAAGTATTCGGTTCTAAGTATTAGGTCTAGCATAAATTGTAAGTATTCTTTAGTTCATGTCAGTCTGAATAAAATGGTGATCGTATGTTTGTACTTATGTCTCGTTGTGCCCTCCAATATCAGTTTGTATTTGCTGTTTTTGAATGGGGTTTTAAGCATTCAGATGCGTTGTCTTATCCAATAATATTTTAGTATTTGTTCCATCTTGAAAGATTCGACCCTACTTAGGGTGGTGATCTTCAATATTCAGCTCTCAACTAATGAATGTAGTTCTTTACGATTAACTATATGAGCTTCATATTTAAGAGAATCAGATCTCCTAGCAATTTGCCCACCTTGAAAAAATTTATTCCAATTCCATCTATGTATAATCTATATACACTCATTGTTTTCACAAGAATTGCTATTACAAGGACAAAAATTAATTTTGTACCATACGTTGATTCACAAAATTCGAGAACGGTTCCTTAAAAAATTTTTAATTTCTTCGAGTCACAATTGGGGAAGGGGTTTTCAAAAGCAATAAACTACTAAATTCATGAAACTCGGTAAACAAAACAAAATTGTCTGTCAAAATAATTGAGTTTACGGTATATTACATACATTCACATTAATTTGAATTTAGAGAGGACAGCAGTGAAGGTGAAGTCGAGGAAGAAAATGAACCCGACCTAGAATTATATAGTGTCGATTCAGGACGAGTGGTTAGCGTTGAAACCAGCGACAAAAAAAGAAGCAAAGATAATTGGTTTCCTGGTTTAATTGTTATGCCGTCCGCACAACCAACAGTAAAGATTAATTTGAAAGATGAATATCTGATTCGTTCTTTTAAAGATGGAAGATAGTAAGTTCACGTTTTAAAATAATCTTTTAAATATTTTTTTAATACAGGAAGGGTGTCTCAGTAAAAGCGGAAAATTTAAATTTGGCGCCATTTCTGTTGTTGTATTTTGACAGTGAACCCCCTATGACATACCTTATATAGTTCGATGATAGACAGTTTACCATTAATAAAATGGATCGCTATTCGATACAAGAACGCATTCTTAGTATTAAACATGATTTCAAATATGATGAAAGTTTCCAGGGGCTTCAACTATGAAGGGAATAATTGATAACTGATATCAGACCATCGATACGTGTTCGTCCAGGTCGTTCAGCAGAAAACATCACGACTGTTCGCCAGAATGTAGCTGAGAGACCGGGAACAAAAGTCAATAGTTTATATTAATAACCCCACGATCATCCAATCCTTGAAGGAAGAGATTAGGCGCTGTATCAGTACAATCCAGTTATATTTATTCCAAATTGTGATTAATTATTTTGTCTGAAGAACGCAAATGTGCCAACAACACCAAAGAGGGCATTATTAGATGTGTTATTCCATAGATAACTTCCACATGTCTACTTTATGATTAAATAAAAATTTCGATATTTTCTCAAAAACAACTGTTTTATATAAAATTTTATCTTTCCGCTCTTGTTGAGACCCTTTATTTTTATATGATTTATTAACATATTTGATTTTGTTTGTTTCAGGTTTATTATCAGTCAAATGTTTGAGATCGTTAAATAACGTATATTTATTTTTAGTTATACTGTTCCAAAAAAAGAAGTTACCGAATTCAAACGTGAAATGGGTCATCGTGTCGAAAGTTCAAGCTTAGCAGAAGCTGTTGAGAAAGCATTGAAATTCATCGATAATGATGAATTACCCGTGCATTGGGAACGCAGTACACTATTTAAAATGCAGCAACAGTTTTCCGATTCGGATGAAAATTATACAGACGTAATTTTTATATCACGTTTTTCGAAAGATCATTTTTATTGAAAAATATTTATTTTAGACTTCAGATGATGAGCCAACTGAAGAGAAGGACCATTTTGTCGCCCAACTTTATAAATTCATGGACGAATGTGGAACACCATTGAATAAAACGCCAACGATTGCTGCGCGCGATGTGGATTTATATCGATTATTTAATCTCGTACAGAAATCTGGAGGCCATAATCGTGTTACCGCACAAAATAAATGGAAATCGATTGCAGCTCGATTAAAATTTTCTCAAAATCAGAATATTTACAATCAAGTATGTTTTGTTGAAACAGAAATTATTTTCTTTCTATTACTAAATATCCTTTTATTGCTATTTTCTGACTGTTGCGTTTATTGCTATTTTCTGACTGTTTTTTGCTTTTCTTAATAGGTAAGACAAACGTATAAGAAATGTTTAGCAAGTTATGAAGGATTCTATCGAACATTAGGTGTTACGATGATTAATCATCCGCGGAGTGCGAAAAAAAATCGTGGAAGATCATTGATTCGCGATAAAGATCGCGTTACGCCAGTCCAAAGTCCACGACCGGAAAAGGAGGAGGTAAGTAGATTTTTTTAATGATTTGGATTTGTTCTCGTATAGTATATTCTGAGCTGTTTCGTTTCCCCCAGACACAGTTCGTATTTGAGTAGTAATCTTTTAAATACAGATTTGCAGACTGACCTGGAATCATGTTTCAGAATTATATTTATTTAAATAAAATAACTATGTCTGATGGACCATAATTTTTCTAGAACATAAATGCTCATACATGAAACTCGATTTATATAATTTTTCTCGTCAGGCATATTTTTCAAATCCGGCCCATTTAATAGTTATGCTAGAAAATGATATCTATAGGTGAATAGCATGGCAATACGAAACAACAAATTTCGAAGAAGTCAAGTGTTAATTCTTTTTGTTTTCGCTTGATTAACGTGGATATGATTGTTTATAATATTTATAGTAGGGAAAATGAATAATCACGTCGGTATTTTGAACTGACAGATTTGTATGACTAATTATAAAACAAAAATATTTACGATGTCTTCGTTTCCGTTTAGTACAACTTCAAATATAAAAATTGTCGAGCTGACTTATGAAAAATTTGTTATTATGAAATATTTTAATTTTGACGTAAAAATGATCTGATGAATTGGCGATGCGTCCAACATTCTACTGGTAATTGAATTCGAGAACGGGATGAAGCGTGCAGAGGTTAATCACTGTCGCTGAAGGTGCCTCGGAATAGTCGTCGGCGATGGGTTTCTCTGGTAACGGGGTACAACCATCCTTTACCGGCCATGGGTGGTAACGAAACGTCTGCAGGTGCTCTCTGTGATAATGGTGAACTATAAGGAGTCTAGATATATTCATGTGTGCGAAATGCTCACTCTGACACGAATATTCAGTCATTTATTCTTTTGGGGTATTATTGCTGATAACGAGCGAAATGTTCACTCGAAGTTACCAGAACAAAGCTCAGAATGTGTCATGTTGAACTGGCTTGGATCTGGCTTTTTATTTGAGAACGGAGATCTTTGCGTCCGCCTTTGCCGGCAGTATTCTGGATGCTGGCAACGGTAACTAGGTAGGTCTTAGCCGAAATTTCTGTTAAAATCGTTACGAAGGGAGGATTGTCCTCGAATAAGATATGTTTGTTTAACCGTTGTGAATTTTTAAAGAATAATATCCCCTAAGATCCTTGCCAAGAATCTAAGACTCTATACTTCTATGATAGGGAACTCTCCAATCAGATTTAAGGTACCAACGGGCAACGAGTTGCATTCCCCCTTCTACTGCGGATGATATCCACTCAATCGACCGGCGACATGTTTTTGCGTGGAAAGCGTCCAAAAAGGCGGTCTCTTATGAACAATAGAAAAATCTGCTTAGCCTAAGGTAACGGCCAAAAAGTTAATTAAACTTATTAAAAGTCGAAAATACAATGCCGTCGAACTCTCGTGCCGACGAGATTACATGAAGTTCAATAAACTCATAAAAAGGGAGTTCATAAAAACTTTCGCTAGACTGGGGAATGAAACCAAGTTCACCGACTTTATAGGAGTTGCTTATTCGAAAAAAATCTGAAATCACCTAGAGTTACACTCAAAAAAAATCGCCAAGATCGTAAAAGAGAACGAAACATATTTCTCTCTCTTGCTATGTACCAATTGTTTGCTCGTATTCTACATTCGATGAACGCACATAAAAAATGTGGAAAACGTCTGCCTAGAGCAAAACAACAGCGAAGGAAAGTCATAAAAAAATTCGAGCGATGCATTCTCCCACTCTCTCTGCTGACTCTTTCTAAGACACGAGAATGCAAGCGTTGTTGTGTAGCTGGCTGCAAGTGGCTCCAATTTCTTCTAGACGGGGCAATGAACGGAAGTTCAGCAACCTTACTATGAGTTGTTATTCGAAAACTAACATCGACCAAAGCGAAACTATAAGAAAATATTGAACGCGAAGAGCGAGGCGCCATAAAATAGAACAAACATCTCTCCCTCTCTCAGACCCCCCCCCCCCCCCCCCCCCCCCCCCCCCTCCCCCCTCCCCCCCACGACCGCTCCCCCCCTAAACGCTCCCGCGCCGCGCCGCGCCCCG
>WYDF02259293.1:0-19455 GCA_009867245.2 Adranes taylori
ACACACACACACACTTTATATATATATATATATATATATATATATATATATATAGATTTAACTCGATCGTAAGTAATAAACTTGCGTAATAAAAAGTGCCAAACGAGGGTTGAAATAGCTTCAACTTGACGAGCTGAGTCGTGCTCCATGCGTGCAATACAGAGATAACCTTCTCTTTCTTCATAATATAAGGCCCTTTGTGCATGTAAGGCCGAACACGCAACACCACATAGCTCCTCGCAAACCTGACGAAGGAGTTCTTCGCTTATAAAATTATATTAGTAACGCCAGATATTGGGAGTTTACATAGAAGTTTGACTGCTCTCTTGAAAATACCGAAAATAGTATTGACAATGACAATCTAACACAGCCGTGTCATCCTGTATGAGTTTTAGTTACTCTTCCTAGCTTCCAACGAAGTGGAGGAAGATTGACATCATTGATAATAACTAAGTCACTTGGTTTCAGGTCACTGAGGTTAGATTTAGACCATTTCTTCTTGCACTGCAACTCTTGAATATATCCTTAAGTCACTTTATATTTAAGTCGAGTAGGTTAGGTTCAGAAAGTGAAGCGAGTGGGAATCCAACTAAAATATGTGCAGGTATCAGAGGAGAAACCTTGCATCATGTCAGGCCATCACTAATTATCATAGTCGTAACAGGATGATTATTTTGACGTATGTCAGGATGCTTTCGACCATAATCAAAACTTGAGTTCGAAAGACGTCCACCCATACACAAAGAACCATTATTATCTAAAAAGGGATTTTAATTCCAGAGTTTGCTGTGTGATGTGACACTAGCATTGTTAAGATTTAATATCTTGACTAATTATCTCTCGTTGACACATTCTAATTAGTGTTTACAACAAAATATCCAATTTAGAAACAGTGAGCACTCCAATATCAGGTTGAGCACCATTTCTATTTCACACGATATGGTTTATGAATCGTAAGAAATATGCAACAGTACGAATAATTTTTGATAGTTTAGAAAACTGGATTAGTAGATGTAGCAATGCAAGCAACAAAAATTATATGTGTCATTTCAGGAGGATTTTCTGTATGCGAATCCTTAAGTTCGTCTGGTCATATTAATCCTGATTCAGCCTGGATGGTCCGTTCCACCAGAGTACAGCTTTTAATAAATCCTTCCCAGGCATGCCTCTTGATACCAAATCGGTTGGACTTGAATCAGTTGAAAGATGACTCTAATTCTTGACTGATAAATTTCGGTAAATTTCAGCGACTCTATTAGCGACAAAAATCTTCGAGCGTCTTGGATCAATGATCCAAGCATTGATCCAGCATTGATTTGTCAATATGATTTACAATACCTGGATGATTTGAACACCATTTTGTAGATGAATACCACCACTATGCAATGTAGAAGAAACATTTGTTTTAAGCTCAAACAGATCCCACTCGTCTTCTGATCCAGTGAGCAGATCGTCGACGTAGAAATCAAATTTAATAACTTGTTCAATATTTGGATAACTTGATTTACATTCCTCAGCAACTTGATAACGGCATCTGATGGCCAGAAACGATGCAGCCATCGCCATCGTAACGTATGTATCCGTATTTAATTGATATGTCATGACATCAGTAGAAGAATCAGATATCCAAAATATTATTTGAAGACTTCGTTGATCAAAGTTAATTTGCACCTACCTGTATGTATTCACAATGTCAGCTATTTTAACAAATCTATGTTTTCGGAATCGAAGTAAAATATAACATAAAGAATCTTGAATAACAAAACCTGCGAGTTGGTACATCTAAGCAACTCATGTCACTTGGAATGTCTAATTTCGTCATGTGATCCAATTCAATGTATTCGTCCATGAATTGTTTGTACAATTTACCCAGAGCTGGAACTATTTTGAACTTTCGTTCCATAGCATACGCCAGTGTCCAGTTTTAAAGCAATTGTTCTTGAATGTCCTAACTCAGGATTGGTTAATTTTGCAGCAATCGATACTATAAAACGACCATCCTGCTTTCTGTGATAGGTTTTCTGGAAATGCTCTTCACAAAATACCTCTTCCTTTGGCTGGCCATCACCAATATTCATCTATATACCAGAATTTCTTTAGCTGGTTATTAAGATAAGAATATGTAGTCATCAAGAAGCATAGTGAAGTGTTTTCATCCTTGACTACTAAATTACCGGACAATCCATCCGAAAACTTTTCCTAATTTCTACTGACCAATGCATGGTAGCTCAAAAAAGACTGAAACGCCAATAGGAATATCAATTTCAGCAGAAATATTGAAAGTTGGAGCTACAAGTTTCATTGTCAAAGGCACTTGCAAAAATGACACGTCGGCATTTGATGATGGATATTTTGGATTCTGTCGTCCAAAACAAACCAAACAAGAAATAGAAACCTACTATGCATTGATGATACTCTGAAAAACGTAGAACATGGCACCTTTGATGTAGTAGAATTAATACCACAAATATTTTCGAAAGGCTTAGACGTAGTAAGTTACAACTTATGACATAACGATTGGGTGATAAAATTGCACCGGGATGTTGAATGTAGTAACGCATGTGCCTTATGTACTTTACCATTCCTGTCAGTAACTTGAACCATGACCGTTGACAATGAAACGTATCAACAGATGCTTCCATAGAAGCAGAATCCTGCTTAGTCATTTCTGGATTTACTGCAGTTGTAATTTGAGCTGCAAAGTTTGAAGAACTAGATGATAAGTTGAAATGCAATTAAGTATGATGATGTTTTCCACATTTTTGCAACTAGATTGTTTACACTCCTTCCAGTGTCCTTAATGAAGACAGTTTATGCACAGTTTTAGCTTTCTAGCTTCTTAGAGCCTATTTTTTTTTAACAAAGAGAAGAAGTTAATCACACTTTTATAACCAATGACATTCAGAACACAGAACTAGAAGAAAATCTATGAATTCCTTAAAAGGAGGCAAGTCATCTTTATAAGTTTTATATTTCCATGATTTTAATGCATTTGAATCTAGTTTTTTACATAATATGTATAATGTGTCGCATTCAGATGTTGGCTGTCCCAAACTTTTAGTGCATTCAAAGGTTTTAAAACTTCATCTATTAAACTTTGTACAGCTGGGCTTGATTCTTTACTGATTTGGTGCAATTCAAAAATGCCTTACACTCGTTCATTTTCATATCGCGATTTTAACAAATCTAGAGCTATATTATAATTAGTAACGCCCCTTGCTGGCGTTGCAAATATCTCAATAATAGTTACAGATTCGAACGTTCTTCGGAAATAGGTTGCTCGGGCGCCAGGTAAGTTTAAAGTGAGACCGCACTCGGGAACTGATGGTGTTGTTCCTTCGGTCCTTAGTGGATTACTGAGGGCTCAAGTAAACTCAGTATGTAACTAAACCAGGTGTTCGTGTTCTTGCGGGGAAGCTGTAATAAACTTATCCACTAATAAGTGAAACAGCATTAAGGGTTTAACAAAACCGTGTATTGTTCTTTTAATTATATACAAAGAAAAGGAAATATTAATATACAAATAAAAATATCATCAATGAAAATATAAGTTTAAATAAGCTTTATGATGGTTATCATAATATATAGTAAATAAGACACTAAAACCAAATGGTGCAAATGTAATATTAATAATCAAAAAGCGGTTCAAATGAATTTAGTGGTATTCATATATTACTATTATAAATGCGGCGACAAAATAGCGAAACGGTGAAAATGTAAGAAGCAGGTAACTACGGGAAGCAAGCAATCAATCATACTCAAACAAACGTCAGGGTTGAGTCTACATATACTGTCACGAAATGATGGCTATCTCCTAATATACGGCATGGTTCACGGGCAGGGTAGGAACACTTGGAGTTCGCTAGTAACGGCGGGTTATGAATCTTTCACAAGTAGGGAAGGGCGGATAAATTTTATTGCTCTATATGGATAACTTAACAGGACACGTCTATTCGGAGCTCACTACTAGTTACAATAACATTCTCGTGAACTTGAGTGTTAATGTCACATGAGTCACCAAAGCTAACCAAAATTAGCATTAATAATTGTTTCCTAGAATTTCTTTGGATATATGTCAACTATCTATGTCATAATATTTTCAAATTGCTTGTCTTTAATTAAAACTTCGATTTGAGGACATAGAAATATTCGTCAATTTATTTTTGCAGACCGTAGAGCAAATAATTGGTTAATAGGAGGCTCCTAGACAACTTTGAACAAATCAGGTAATGATTATCACTGTCATATTTTATTACAAAGTTTAGCATTTTGCTCTCATACATGTTTGAAATAAAATACAACTTTAATTATTGGATTTTAATGAATTTAAGCCTTTCATTAATATCATGTTTATATTAATATGTGTTTATAATTTGACATATTTTAGCAGACACATTTTCATTAATATATAATTTAATTAATTAACCACTCTATGTACTACAATAATGTCAACCAGGCTGGTGGAATTTTAATAAAACTTATTTAGATATCGATCGGTATAATATAACCATCTGTAGAATTTAAATACAACTAAATTTCTTAATTTTAATTTTATAACCATTTTTTTAAGTGATGTGATTAGAGTTGATGTTGGGAAACAGTATGTGAGCTAAGGTGTTGTAATAAGGTGTGTACTCTCAATAAGGTGTTGTAATACCTATATATCATCAAGTGATACAAATCGTCACTTACTCATTTCATCTACATAGATGTAATGTGAATTGCATTCAAAAAGTTAATATTCATAATACAAATTTTCAATTCTTATAGCAGCCTGGCTTGTAGTGTAGCTAGGAAGGACCTGGCTTTCTAAACGTTGCGTCTGATGCTACTATAAGAAGATGCTAAGGATCCTTTCTCGACAAAGCCATATGGCTTGGTCAATATAAAACATTGGTCAACAATATATAAAGCATATAAAACCAGAATCAATTTACATACGAATTATATTTTTCTTGTATATAATGTTTAAATATATATATTGTATTTGTATTGATGTAAATAAGGTTTAAATAGATTTTGTAAGTATTCAGTTTTAACTATGTAAAAATAAATATGTATGAGTCTATTTATTGGTTTTATTTCTTTGCTCTATTGTAAATAAATCTTTATTTGAGTAAAATCAGATGAGTAGTCATATTGATACAGTAAACCTGGTAAAATCACTTTTAAATCAACTGGATTTAGTCAAACTGGGAGTAAAATACCATACTATTGTTGGTTTTTATTTTAGCCCTATATTGTAAATAAATCTATATTTGACTAAAATCGGATGAGTAGGTATATAGATACAACTACTCTAGTTAAATCACCTATAAATCATCTGGTTTTAAAGCAAATGAAGATTTAATTACATCTAGTTAAGGTGCTATTTAGCTTCACACAGATCATGTCACTTAGGTCAGACGTGTTGTACAGAGAGGGAGGACACTGGTTCGGTGCACTCAGATATTTCTATATAGCATCTACTCTATGTAGCATTTACTTATTTCAACCGCCATATTAGATTTTCAAATGAATCTGTCAAACGACGTCATCCCTGGAGGCGGAGCTTAGACGGTTTGTCAACTGAAGAAATTGAGTAGATGTTGTGTAATATATAATTTATATTTATTTGAATTTCCTCTTATATCAAAATTAATTAATAAGTAATCATTTGTTCAAGTTAAATACCTTGAAAAATTGTATAATAATATTGTTCCATATAAATTATTGTGTGCACGTTTCAATAAAATTGTTATTTAAATAGATTTATTAGGTTACAGAAAATATGAAATAAATTTTTTATTATAAAAAATGCTTATAACTTAGCGTATAATTTGAAAATTTTAATTATATGCTCGTCTACAAATAATTCATTTAAAATTGTTTTAAGTATTTGAGAGAGAATAAAGAGTTAATAGCAATAAGTTCAAAAAAATAAATCAATAATAATCTTAGTCTGATTAAATCACCTTTAAAACATTTGGTTTTATTACAAATGAGGGCCTAATTGCATATAGTTAAGAGACCATTTAGTTTTAGATCGATCATGTCACTTGAACCAAACATGTTGCACAGTGAGAGAGAGAGAGAGAGAGAGAGAGAGAGGGAGGACACTGGTTCTATATAGCATCTACTGGTCTATATAGCATCTACTCTATGTAGCATTTACTTATTTCAACCGCCATATTAGTTTTTCAATTGAAAGCAGTCAAACAAAGTCGTCCCTGGAGGCGGAGCTTACAAGGCTTGTGAACCTGAATAAATTGGGTAAGAAGTACCCCGAAGCATTCACTATTACAAACAATATTACAAACATTATAGTAATACATTACAATATGTAAACCGAGTGGTGAATGCGCCGGTGCTCTAGTGAGGAGGAAATTACGGAGAACCGGCTGTTTTCCTCTACTTATATCGGTGCCAGGTCAAATTAAAAATTTAGGTGCCTTCCTTTTATTTTTTAATCATTACGTAAGAAATTTATTGTTGGCTACGTATGTGGTTGGCTGCGAAAGGCATACATAAATGCTTATTAAGATGGTAGCATTGGAGGCAAGAAATAGGGGTAGATGCAGTCAAGTGTGGGACTCGAAAGGGAACGGATAAGTTAATAAGCTGTGCGGGAAGCGAGTGCGAAGAATATTGTAGATTTGAATGCTATATACTATATCGTCTGTGATATGATAGATCCTCGTATCTGCAACAAGTGAATTTTACAGTAGACACAAAAAACTGTATGTACAAATCCTATACCCTTAAATAATGAAACAGAGGTTTGTGTCGGGTGTTGAGAAGCAGACAGTGAAGCGCTATTTCTAAGAAGCAGGCCGTGTCCAGAGGGGGGAGTTGGACAGTTTTCTACAGAAACGTAAGAATGAATCCTCCGGAAACACAGTGGCGGACGCCGTTGACTGACGTTGCTTGTACTGATAGTCAATTGGAATTGTTGATAAAACCTGAGATCCCATTAACTTCTACCTCAGCGCAGTTTTTGCTGAACATGAACTCGATACTGATGCTGCAGTTGTAGCAAGCCATCATGTTATTCATATAGTTCAACAGCCGGAAGCTTAGTTGGTGTCAGATTTAACCGTCAATGATCCAGCGTTGTGGTTAGTGGATGATCATGAAACCGTTGAGTACTGGATGTGCTGGTCCCAGCACCTGCCAACATCGTGACAGTGTTTACAAAAATTTATTACTCGTCAATTTTAAGCAAGTCATGATCGCTTAGTTCTTCAGTATGAGAGCTTAACAACTCATTTATGTTTCTGGTGTCAACTTCGTCAAAGCCTAAGTTTTTCCCAATAGTAACGATGTTTTCGACAATTGTTTCAAGGTTTTCACTTGTCGTAAACCCAGTGAAATCATTTGCGCAATGAGGCAAAAGTTTCTGTCATACTGCTCGCATGTTGTTACTTGTCACTCAATACCAAGCGTCGTCAATGTTTTGAATGGCATCTTGGATCTTAATTTTCTTCCAAAACTCATTCAAAGGAATGCGATTTTCGCCTGTAGTATCCCGAATTGCTTCTTGAGGGTTATTTTGAGATAATTTGCTTTAGAGTCACAATCAGCCCAAGGTTCATTGGTTGCAAGATCTAAGTTGTGTTTGTTAGGGGACAGAAAAATGATTTTAACATTTTCATTTGGATGGCCAGGGGCGTTATCCAAAAGCAATAACACCTTAAAGCTAATATTATTTTGCTCACAATATTTTTTAACTAATGGGCAAAAGTTGGACGAAAGCTTGTCTTCGAAAAGTAATTTGGTCACGCATGCTTTTTTATTTGCTCACGAAATGACGGGTAATATTCGTTGATTGGAACCTCGTAGTGCTTGGGATTTTATGTTCGATTTATCAATTTGGTTTTAATTTATAACCATCTGCATTTTCACCAATTAGAAGTGTCACTCTATCCTTAAATGCTTTGTAACAAGGCATGGTATTTTCTTACTTTACAATAAACGATTTCGTAGGCATCATCTTTCAAAATAGGGTCATATCATCAACATTGAAGATTTGTGTATCATCGTATGCTCCTTCTTCTAAAATGTGTTTAAACACATAAATTAAATTTTCTGCACCTTTTTCTAACATTGTGTAAGCTACTTCTTTCTTTTTTTAATTTTCAGACCAGCCAGAGCTGCCTATAAATTCCTTTTCATCGAATTTTTCATTTAATCTTGTGAAAAGTCTAATAGCTATTATTTTTTTTTATATCAGTACTAATAGGACTTCGGTTTTGAGTGCAATCCTTAATCCATAAAAGGAGCAAGCTTTCCATTGCAATCAAGTTTGAAGTTCGATTTCGAGTTGAATGTAATGCCACTGAAGATGAAGCATTTTGCTCTTTTGTCTTGTAATCCTCAGATTGTTTCAAAATTCTTCGTATTGTTGCTTCATTTATACCTACATCGCGTCCGATCTCGGACTTCTTACCCCCTCTCTAGTACCTATTAATAATTTCTAAATTTTTCCCTAAATTGATGACCTTTCTGTTTTTCATCAAAGGAATATTACATTCTCATCTCGTCGGTTATGTAAACAAGCTAAATTGCTGTATTTGGTGCTCAAAAAACTCACAAGTAGTCGTAGAGAAACCAATTCATCTTCAGCGTGTGACTCTTTGGTGCTGTTTTTGTAGTGGCGGTATAAGAAGATGGCAACGACGTTACGGACAACGGAGAGTAATGCAGGAGCATGAAAACCATTTTTTTTTTAAAGAGTTAAGAATCGGATTTGGCTGAGCTCCAGTTCCAGCAGTATGGCGCTACTGTGCACCAATTGATCTTTTCGAAAATTGATTTGTGAGGATGCGCTAGTGCAACGTCAGCCGATGTAGCCATTTAAATGAAATTATACTCCATAACTAATCGGATTTAGTCTTTTCAATGAAGCATTAAACTTTGAGAAACATTAAGTGGTGTTTTTTTATAGCAATTTTAATAAGAAACCAGCCGATCACACAACTTATACAATATTTAGTTTAACAAAATGTAATATTTATAAGATTTTACTTTTATGTAGAAACTGTATTCATAAACATGGTACTACAAAGCCAAATATCAAAACTTATTCAATATTCTTAAGAAAGGAAAGGAAAGAAAAATATCGAATGGTTATAGAATATTGATGTTTCTAGTAATCAAAATTCATCTAGTTGTATATAGCAGACGAATAGAACGTGCAAACATTTTTTTTTTCGGGCGCTAGAGAAAAACAAAAAATAGGACAATAAATAGAAGAAAAAAACAAAAGAGTGAACCAAAGCAGCAAGAAGCATTTTTGCCTATAATAGGTAGCGGTACCTATCATATCGAATGCTTCTTTGCATGAAAATCGCATTATTGGTGTTTGTACGCTTTTTTGATGAGGACTACAATCATGGACTTACTCACGGCCTCTGTAACAAAAGTGGCCTTTCACACATTCCGTAGATGTTTTTTTTTTATTTCATAAGCAATCTCCAAATAACTTTAGGTTAATAAAATATTTTATTTGCATTCCTAACCCTTGGATGTCATCAGTCAAATATGACAAAGAAGGGAGATCGAGAACTATGATTAAAAACTGCATAATTATGGAGTAACTGGAGAATTTTTTGAACAATTTAAAAGTTATTGAGCAAATAGAAAGCAAAAAGTAAAATCGGACGATGCATAAGAAGGATAAAATCACGGGGCTGGAGTGAAACTTGCCCTTTTTAGGACAACAAGTTTTGGCAGGACTGGATGGGACAAGATGGTGTCTGTATGGTAGATATCTGTGTCGTACTATATGTGCCTGGAATTGGTATTAGTTGTACAGAAGACTATAAAAAATACAAAGTAGTGAATAAAAAATAGAAATGTTTTAAATGGTTGAAGCTAGGGGTGTGATTGATAGATAATTAAAATATTTAATTGCGCTCTGCATAATGTATGATTGTGTCATTAAGAGTTGGGAACACACTTGGATTTTTAATAAGATATTTTTGTTTGAGGTTATATTTCGGTAGAGTATGATGCAATATCGGTAGAAATTGTGCAACATAACCTAAATGTAGCAAATTTCAAAATGGCCACCGGCCCAGATGTAAATAAAAAGGCATGTATAGATACAAACTAGATACTACCAGAGTTGATATAAAAAATAATGTCTAAAACTATATACCAGATACGTACAAAAGTTCTTTGAATAAAAAGAAAATGACATCACTAACAGTTTTGTTGAATTTTGACACCTGTGGGACATTAAAATAACCAATATTAGTTACTTTTATATTGAAGTGAGACTATAACCAATTTTCTCCTTATCTACTTGTATTTCTTAATAATGATTGCCAAATTTCAAAAATAATTACCGAGCCCACATTTACATTTCTATCTACCCCAAATCTACTACACAATACTTATCCAACTATTTATCTCTTCCTTTTATTAATACTCTACAATTCACTAATTATCCCGAGCATGTGACAACGATCCTATGAGGTTATCAATTTAGAATCAAACTATGGTTTAAATCTACTAAACACCCGTATAGGACTCCCCAAATTATTCTGAGATTATCTCTTCTGTAGCCCTCTCCACTGCCCTACGGCTAGCTCCATCAAAGTGTCACTATTAATTTTACTATTGCCCGGATATTCTGCGCCACATATTTTGTGACTACGGAGGGCCCCGATAATACCACTCACCTAGCAAAATACGAAAACTGATCTAAAATAACCCCCTCAAAATGTTAAATAACACTCTTTTAACACTTGTCATTACCATACTATTGTAATAAATTCTTCTCATTAATAAGTAATGTGTTGAATGTTGAATCAAATTCTATTCCAATTGACTAAAAGTTCTTCCTGGAGTAAAAATTCTTATTTCCATATTTATTCCAATGGAATACAGATTACTCCCTAGTCATTCCAACGTTTGCACAATGACTCGAGCCAAAATAAAATTTAAAATGTTTATATAATATTATATAATAAATTCTTAAAGTGCGGCCAATTCACCATTCCGATTACTTACTTGATAGGATGTATTAAAATATTGGTGAATGCTTCGGAGTCGATTATCATGCACTTTTGCACAGTAAGGCCGAATCATATTTGATAGAATGTATTAAAATATTGGTGAATTCTCGGGGCAGATGAAGAAAAAGCAAGTCCAAGCATCGGGGAAAAAAGTCGCGGAGATGTGGAGTTTTGCATTGCATCAAATAGAAATCTGGATAACAAGTTTAAACAAATTTAAGAATAAATATAAAGAACTTACTTTATAAATATATAAAGTAAGTATTGTATTTTACTGTCTTTCGCAGTAAGACAAATGTTTAAGTGAATAGGTGTCAATTAGAAAATTATGTATAACAATCTATGAGAGACTAAGTTAGAAAAAAATTCCGATGAACCGGGGGTGGATGGCCATTTCTGCTATTAAGCTTTATCAACACCCTTATTTTACAGAACTGTTCTGAACCTATCTCATCGGTTACAATTATTAGATTAAATCTTCTATATATGTTACATGTTTGATGGTCTACATATGCGATGTGTTTTTAATTAAATTGAAATAATTCCTAAACTATATCTAATTTAGCGATTAGCTTCTACAAGAACAATCCAACAAATGAATGCTACCTAATTAATGTAGTATTATGTAATTGAACGAATTGACACCCTTTTTAAATGAAGATGAACCACTTATGTTACCAATGAAGCGAGGGACTTTAACATGAAAGCAAACCCCGTATAATACTTGCATTGGGGTTTTTTCTGAGAAAGCATTGGACTATTCTAAAGATGGCCAAAGGCGCTTCTGCAGTAATCTTAATAGAAGAGGGACTTTAACAAAGTTCGAACCCTTCACAAATGGCTCATATGATATATATATATATATATATCATATGAGCCATATATATATATATATCATATATATATATATATATATATATATATTTATATATACCTATATATATATATAAAGATTTAATATAATACTTCTAACCGATGAAATAGGTTCAGAACAGAGTTAGTGTCTATTCAGTTACACACAGCCAGTGACGTCTCTCATAGATGTTACACATCATTTTCGAATGGATACCTATTCACTTGAAATGAATAAAATAACTTGAGAAATCCAATAGCCTGAGAAATACAAATCAAAAATTACATCTCCACGATTGCCGATTATAGGAGCAGGAAGAAAGCGTACAATGTTCTTCTCCTACAATTAAAGCGTACAATTAAATTTGTGTCGTGTCTTTTCGACATTTGAAATGATGCTGATCTATCGGAGGATAAATTCTTTCTCATAAATCTAACTAGAGCGTCTGCCTTATCAAATTGCACTACTTGTCCCATATAGCGTCGGATATTCTTTTTCCCGAGAAATTGTGCCAACACCAAATAATTAACAGCAAGTTTTGCTATTTAAATGAACTCAGTTTCGTCGTGCTGTTCATCCTTAATTATTTATTGTATGTATTTCATTCTCTTCAAATCTCTTCTTCTGAGTCCCCACAACTAATGTCTTCATCAGAATATGACGAGATTTCTGGGACCTCTATTCCGATACCCGAGAGATTTCTTTTCCGATTCCTTGGAAATTCTAGTTATCTTTGTCTTTACTTCTGATTTATAAAGTGCAATGGTTTCAAGGAGGAGTTCATGAAAGGACTTGCTGGCTATTCATGTTGATGGGTTGCCTGTACTATCAGCAGATGAAGTGGTGTGTTGCAATGAACGCTGATTTTCCATAAGGTCGCTTGAATCGGCGTTAGGTGAGGCATGAGTTGATAAATTAAGCTAAGCATAGCGCATTCTCCTAAATGGTTCCTTCTGAGTTGCCCATTTCTTCATTTGAAGCTGGCATAAAAACACCGTTATCTTATCCAGTCAGGTTTCGTTGTACTTAAAGATTCAATATCCGACTTAAAACAGTGATGTTATAACGATTAAGAACATTGTTTTAAGGAATCTTATTTTTGTCAAATGGTACAATTTCTGTTATCGGAAACCCATTCTTTATGATAACCCATTCAACTGTTTCCCATTCAACTGTTTCTAAATTTTTCCATAGGATGCTAATCATTTTAACAAACCCTACTTTAGACAATTTTTCCCAATGTGGTGCTTCTGCCCTTTAACAAAATGTTTATCTGAAGCAGTTTTCCTTAATGGCAAGATTAAGAAAGATTAAGTTATTATTCTTTCCTTATCCACCATTCTAACAAGCTTAAGAGACACATGGACTGTATGCTCATCACATAAAATAAGGACTGGTCATTCACCCCATAAGGCAGGGATAAAAGTTTTGTCAAACAAGAACTCTGTTTCCATCCAGCCATTTTTAGTTGCTTCATAGAGGAGCCACAGATATACATCATGTGGATCTGACTGCCAATTGTTCCATACAAAAACCTATTTAAATATAATCAAAGGAGCAAGTTCCTCCCCAGAAACAGATACCAATAACACAGAAATACTATCCTGTCCAGGGGACAGGATAGTATTTACAGATACTTGAAGTTTTTGAACAACGTAGACCTCTCCCTCCTACAACCTTAGTTTTCGACGGGACAGAGCAAAAGCTTGTCTCATCTATGTTAAAAGTAATACGGTGTTTCTTTTCAAGGGCCAAGCCAGCAATGATTGCATAGTGTTTATCATTATACCCATATATCATAACTGGATCCATACAATTTATCGTTGCAATTTCCACATTCTGGGGCTTCTTCTGGCGATTTCTTGCCATGAATGAAGGCAGGCAGTCAAATGTAGATCTCAATACTTAGAATGAAGTTACCATTTTGTTACTTATAATAAACAACCTTATTAAATTCAGAATCTCTTCTCGAGATAGTCCAAATCCAAATCTCTCCATATGAACCAGCCCGGATGTTACAGCCTGTTATTCACTTTGACAGATAACAGGACACCTACCTTGGGTGGATGGTTTCCAGCTCCCGGGCAAATAAATAATAGCTGTCCATTCCGTGCTTGAGAAAAGTTAAATAAAATTAATCAACAAAAAAAATTATGTTAAAGTACTGCACTGGTATTGAACTAGTTACTAAATTGAAATAAACAATTACTGCTGCTGCTAGGGATACATAATTCCGCCTATATTAGGTAGGGGTAATCAATGAACGCATATCTTGTTGAAAGAATCGTAGAAAGATAATTGTCGCTTGTTTTAGTATGCTATGCGTTGAGTGCATGTGCGTTAAATATGCATGTGTGTGTACATGTGTGGAAAGATTGATTTAAACCACAGTTTGCTATTAATCAAGAGTCTGGTACAATATACCGCATTACTGCTGATCACTCATGCCGCTACCGCATAGAATCCGCATTCTGTTGTAAGCGTGAGAAAGCCGATGAGAGAATATTTGAATTGAGGAGTGTGTTATGTACACACAGCTGGTAGGGATAAGACCGAAAGTTGCATCAGATTCTGTGTATGGACCTTGTCATGGAAATAAAGTAACGTTTGATAGCTTTACTTGACCCGTGTCGCAAAGTAAAGCTTGTTGTAAGGCTCGCGACTATATAAGCGACATTTCTAAGCTTGTAAAATCAGTTCCTTGCAAACTCGGAGACAAGCTGTCTAGCAGCAGC
This sequence comes from Adranes taylori, assembly GCA_009867245.2. Lineage (NCBI taxonomy): Eukaryota > Metazoa > Arthropoda > Insecta > Coleoptera > Staphylinidae > Adranes > Adranes taylori. Next base: position 14,592 of record WYDF02259293.1, read on the forward strand.
CAAGAGCAGAGCGAGCAGCGAAGATAGCCAAGCGAGGCGTGCCGAGACACCGGGCAGAGCGACAACCAACGACAGTCGCGGGATTGATAATGTATTTGGTGAGCGAATTTCTATAGTATATTGTTTGATTTAATTGCATGTGTTTGAATATATGTGCTTCTCTCTCTTACCTATTGCATTAACCTACGTTTCTGTACTTGTACACTCCTGGCTTGTGTTCTACTGCCAGGTATTTACTATGTCACTCTATGGTTCGCGGAGTTATGATTTTCTCCAGCCTTATCGCTTGTCGTATGCATTGAATATCTTATTCTCCCTCTATCCGTGGTATTAGTGATAACTATTACATGCTTGCCGTATTATTATTTTATCACCGCAATTTTTTCATATAGCTTTATATAAGCCGCCTTTGGTCTATATGCAACGCTATTAATTATTATGTATTTGGATCGTTTCATATAAAACCGCTTGATTATTGTTTTGATCATTTAACCGCTATTATAAAGTCATAGATTTAATTTGATATTCATATATTGATATTTAAATGTGTAATAATATTTTCTTTCTTTGTTTATTTTGTATAAAAGAACAATACACGGTTTGGTTAAATCATTAATGCTGTTTTACTCATTAGTGGATAAGTTCGTTACAGAACGTGAATCTCTGGTTTACTTAGCAACTAAGTCTACCTAAGCATACAGTAAGCAATTGAGGACCGGAGGAACTACAACATAAGTGAGATCGCATCTACATCAGTGCGGTCTCACCTTAATCTGACCTGGCGCCGGAGGGAAAATTCCGAAGCCGATTTATTCTGTAATTTATATGACATATGTCTGCGCCATTTATGGCAATCGCTAAAGCTCCCCACCAGCAGCGGCGCGAGTGGGAGATCTCTTAGCATTCTAGCAGAGCACGTCGAATATTTTAGCACTCAAGCGAGAGTCTGTCATAGTATATTTTGCTAATATTAATGAACATAACCTCAGAACTCGGACATCAAATGTTTATTTATATTCTTATCAACGCGGTGATATACGAAAATCTCAATGATATATAAACATTGAGCAAAAAAATGCAGAGTACAAAGTCGACCTCTACGCATTCACCAATATTTTAATAAATTGTATCAAAAAAGTAAACGGAATAGTGAATATGTTGGGTCTCAAAGCAAAAAATAGCGGAGAACTGTCTGTTTCCTTCTACTGTTTCCATTCATGTTACAATAGACATGTTAATTATGATTTATTTTATTTAACAAAAATTTAAATATATAAACTAGTACCTAATAGACTTTCAAGTATTTTAAAAATACAATCACCATTAGACCTAAAATCACACATTATTAAACTAGAAATTCGCTATTACAAATTAAAATACGTTTGCACTTTCCAAATAGTTTATGTCATTTTGAAAAATTGATGTCATCATGCATATATAAAATTATGCAGAATTAGAAAATTTCTGAAAACGCTAAAGACGCAAGAAATTATGTCATATGAGAAGATCTTTCTAAGACTGGAACTTAATTTAGTTCATATCAAAATCTATAACAACGTTTGAAAAACATGATGCGCGAAAATTGTACAAATAAAGCAAGCAAGGTTCTTTCTGATGCAAATCACATCGTCGTTTGTTTAAATTGAAAAACGAAAATTTGCATGATTATTAAGGCTTTGTCAAAAGCGCCCATTTCCCAGCTACTCAAAAAGAAAAAAACAGATCCTCTCAAATTCAAGCGTATGTTGTATATGTACATATCACATTGAGAACGAAGCTTTCTCTGGATTTTTGATGTCTTTATAATCGGATTTTTCAATCAACGAATTAATTCTACGAACTAGATTTTCCAATTACTGTTTATTTCATTCATATGAGTAAAAACTTGTATCAATGTATAGAAGATACTACAATTGAACTTACAAACCTATAAATACATTTCGTGTATGTATTCTAGTAACATTTAATACGGTGGCCGGAAAATTATTGTAAATTCTGAGCAACAACATAGTTTTCTGTCCTATCCACCAGTCGTGGGACATTCAGAACATTTCGCCATTTCACTTTGGTTTGGACATTTAAGTTCAAAGTGATTATTAGTAACTGCACTAGGAAAACTATTCAGTCAACATAACATGCAGGGCTGCCAACTATTTTTTATTTATTGTGTTGGGCACAAACACAAGAACCTAAGTAAAAGATGAATTACAGAAATATTATTTAATAATAAATATTCGTACATTTAAATAAATAACACCACGTCAAATTAATAAAATAAACTGTTACTCATTCTTGATTTTGACGTGCTAAGCAATTGATCAAAATGAACATACTGAATCATGAAATCTGTTCTCAAATAACTGTGACACAATTCTACATACAATTTCTGATCCTCTCCTCACAAACTTATTTTATAATTATACACAGTTACGTAAGTAATTCATTTTTATTTGATTCAATAAATAAACTCGTTGCTTGCCCGATTTATTTTAATTTAATTGAAGACTACACACTCAAAATAATTATTTAATTTATTACAGACTACTGAATTCTGCAAAACTTCAGGTCTAATTTTATTTCCGATACTAAATTCAACAGTTTAATTTAATCATCATTTTATTTGGATTAATTTCATTTTTGTGTTTTACCTGTTTAACACAAAAATCGATTTTTAGGAGCTTTATGTAGCTTTTAAACATTTTTCGGCTATCGTTATCATTTTCCTACTATCGTTATATTAAAAGCTCTCACGACTCTAATTTCGCTTTCTAATGGTAAATTGCATTCATCTAATGTATTCCACTTGAGGACCTCTCACCATATTTTACTAATTACTGTTGGCCATGATTATCAAAACTATTCAAATGTGAAATCTTCACATACACTCATGCACCACACAGAGAACGCTTCACCTATTATTGATCTATTACCAGTTAAATTGATTTATTCACATATACATTGAAATAATGCGCTGTGCTATCCATTGCTTATGACCAATTAGCGATGTCCGCTTGCTGCTACACGTAATATGTATAATTTACGTTATTGATTTGTTTTTGTCTGGCGGAAGACTTTAAGGTACAGCAGACACATACATTTCTATTCTGAAATTCTAATTAAAGTGGAATCTGGTTTTAAATTTTTACTACATGAATAGAAGTTTAAATGAAACTCTACGGGTTAACTACCATTTGCCCTTCTTGCATCTCGTAAATCTAGCTCACATCATGCTTAGATAATAATTATCTTTTACAAACTATATCCATCCTGACTTATTTACATAATTTATAAGTATCAAATGCCCAAACTACCTATCATAATAATCTTGAACAAATCAAGGAGATACTGTTCCAGGGAATAATGGAGTCTTCAAATTCACCTTTCTCTTGCCCCAATGTCATCATTCAAAGAAAGTCAGAACCATTTTATGTCCACAAATTGTTATCTGTCTTTCTTTAACAAATACCGTAACTTTATTGGCGGTTCTGGATAATTAGATCTATTGACAATAGTAGCATGTTGTTGAATTTGCAATGAGTTATATGGAGCTAATCAAAATATTTGTAGGACATATTATTGTATGAACTGAATATATTTGAAAAGTGGGAATAACGGAATGAATAGAAGCGTACATAACACTGTCTGAATTGTAGTTTACTAGTTTACACACACATATATACTGCCATGATTTGCTGCTACACACATATCGCACGCTGTGATATGGCAGTGTACAAACTCATTTTGTTATACTGAATTATATGGACAACTGTACTGCGTCATGAAATGATGTCGTGTGTATGACCAGATAGAAACCGGCAACGCAGAGTAAAACTTGAGCGAGGCTCATGTCTATAAAACCGAGATTTTTAAGCATATAAGTTTAGTTCCTATTCGTTCCTGACTTTGAGAGCTCAAAGAAGCAGCTAGCAACCATAGCAGCAGAGAGCGAGCTACAGATCAATCAGCGATACCAATCAGAGTCCAGCGACAGGTCGCCAGGTATTAAATGCCTTTTGGAAGTAGTTTTACATAGCTTACGCTGTTTTATTGTACTGAATGTGTATTGAATAGCTTAACTTCTTTCTCCTACATATCCTTTAACCAACTCCTATATCGTTAGAGTGCATACTTCTGGCTAGTGTTCTTTACAGTCAGTTGTAGTCCCTTGAGAAGAATAACGTCAGTGTATTTACGGTTTTATGCATCTTATTTTCTTTCTCTCTCTCTCTCTCTCTGCCCTACCAGAGTGTATACTTCTGGCTAGTGTCGTTCACAGTCAGTTGTAGTCACTTGACAAAAGTAACGTGTATTCACGGTGTTGCGCATCTTACGTTCCTTTTCTCTCTATACCAGAGTGTATACTTCTGGTTAGTGATTCACAGTCAATTGTAGTCACTGGACAATAGTAACGTCAGTATATTAATGTTGTGTAAGTGGTTCTAAGTGGTGTGCTTCTTCTAGCAGGTTCACGGTTAGTTCTAAACACTCGGCCACAATAACGTTAGTGTGTTTGCAGAATTACGCGCTTATTGTACTTCCCTAGGTTATCTACCTTTCCCGTTATTCATATTGTGCGCTTGAACTCGGCCCCGCCCTCTCCTTGTATTATTGATTACCTGTGCACGCTGTCCATATTTTCACTGATTTGTTATTTTATCACCGCACGTTTGAATTGCTTTATATGCATCACTTTCGATTATTATTATGCATTTGAACTATTATATATAAACTGCTTGGCTACATTGTTTTTCTTTACTTAACCGCGATTTTTGCAACATGAAGTTAATTTATCATTTATATATTGACATTTAATTGAATATATATTTCTTTTTCTGTTTATATTGTCTATGACGAACAATAGATT
>WYDF02259304.1:0-19454 GCA_009867245.2 Adranes taylori
TTGTCAAGGTAGCGTTATGAAATATTGTTATGATTGAGTGAAACGAGTAAGAAGATGATGACAAGATTCAGCAGAAAATAATAAATCTAGTATCTATGTATACTTTTCCTGATGTTCGTAGAATTATTTTGAATTGATTTTATTTTAATTTGGGTTTAATAATATAAGCAAATTGCTACTGGCGCTTACCTTGATGCAAATCAGATCCAACACTGCGATTTTGCTCGCTGATCAAGAAAATAGGTTTGATCACGTAATGCTCAATTATGCTAGATGAGACCTGCGAAGTTGTTCACTCGAAGGCAATTAGTACAAGACCCAAAATGCGTCGGGTGAACGCTAGATTAAGTGGGTCGTTTTATACGCAATTAGCTGGTAAGAAGACTTCTGGCGTGTCGCCGATGGACAGTGACACCTTTTGTGGTCACCAGCTCGAAGGGCGTAGCTTGCAAGAAACTTCTGCTAAATAATTTTAGAAAGACTAGAATTATGACCAATGGGAATGTGTCATTGCTCCGCTGGCAATTTTACATATCAAAATTGGATGATCTTGTTGAAGAAAATGTACGGAAAACATAAGTTACTACTCCCATCCGAGTAAAAATCAAGTGACGAACTGTTAAGGAAAAAAGTGGTATTGGTGTCTATTCACACGAGTCATTGACATGGCACTCGTGAATAGTTACCACTTATACAACTTGATCCATGGAACAAACACCATTTCTAACTTCCATAGTCAGGTGGAGTTCCTTATCTAAAATTTGGCCATGGGACCAAGGCAAGAAGAGGTCGACCAGCGCACATTCCACGAGTAGAGGAAAATGCTGCAAGATTCGATGAAAAACCACCATACAGGTAAACGAAACAATCAGAGAAGGTGCCCAAACTATTATGTACAAACAAGCCACATACATATTACCAAGTGTCCGATACCGTTTATTCTGGCCTGTCGTTATTTGATTAAGTGTCCTCAAATAACGACAGGCCATGTCTTTGGTTCCATTTAAAAGAAACTTAATTTGTTTATACTCTTCGTCAAATTGGCCATTAGAAGATAAATTTAATGATATTATGTGAAAATTAAAAAAAAAATTAAGTTGAGCGTTAACGGGTTAACATAATTGATCTCTGCTTAATAAAGATAAATAAACAATATTTTAATATTACCTGTAAAATGTTAGTTTTCGTTCATCAGTAAAAAAACATAATCTTTTTTCCAAATCTATATCTTTAAGACTGTCTGTAGCTGATGTAATGATTGGTTCGATTTCAACTCTTGTTTCGAAACCTGGACATATGTAAAATCCAAAGTCAGCCATTTTTGGTGATTCAATCGCATTTGATAGTAAAACCTGATAAAATGTTGCACAACATAAAATTTTGTTTATTATGTAGCACGCTAAGTTATGTAAAATTACTAACAGACGTACTTTAAATCCAATAGCATTTGTTGAACTGCAATAATATTCGTCTTTACTAACATCTAGAGCAACTGTAAGTCCCAAATTTGCTCCTGCACCCATAGATCTCCATGGTAGTGCGTTGGGACTAGTATTATCTGGATAACCATCTTCTGGATTCCAATCTACTCTTTCTCGGGGATACGTTAGGTTTAATCCTTCTTGTAATCTATTCTCACAAATTATCCAAGTATTTAATCTAATGTATACATACTTTGAGTTTTAAAGTAATTTTGTCTTCAGTGCATAAAAGTCAAAAGCAGCTAGTGCAATTTTTGTGCAGATCGTTTTTGTATAAATAAAACAATCTCCAAATATTTTACTGTATCACCTAGCAGTAATACTATTACAAATATGGTACTACAGGGGTAGTTGCAGATTACCGATTCAAGCCCTAGGCGCAGATTACCGATTCAGGAATAGGTCTAGGCGCCTCCCAGCCGCCTAGACCTATTCCTAAATCGCTCTAAAATGATAACTGTTCCGCGGAGCGGTATTTTGGGGTCTGCTTTAAGTCGTCTATTAAATTCAATTAGCAGTGTTTAGGGTAAAGTAAACAACACTAGTTTGTCCTATAAATCGCCTCCCGATTAATCCCCCGAGCCATATATTTGCCTACCGCGCTGACAGCTTCGCTGTCCGATTTGCCATGGCCTGCGATCGCTCTTCACTCTCTTTTCGACTAATTTCTAAAAGAGGCCTTATCTTTGTGAATTCGTCTATTCATGAATTCGCTTACTCATTTATTCCCTGATCCCTATATTTGCCTACGGCGCGGACAGCTTTGGTGTCCCGCTTTGGGGCGGCCTTCTGCCATTTTTGACTTACATTTTCCCCATTGCCGTTTTTGAGTCAATTTTTTCCCGCGTCCGCTTTGCGCAAAATAAAATTCCCTGCGCCTTGCGCATTTTTTCCAAGTTTTATTTTTTGAACTTTCATAGGAACTGAGATATTTAATGTAGTACAATAGCCGTTTTCGAGAAAATGGATCGCAAATATTACAAAACAAAAAACCCTGTACACACATTAAATTGTAATTTTATGAATAAAAGTTTTAAATAAAATTCAACGAGCTTTTGGTGGCCTACATAATAAAGTTTATTCAAGACTTCTATCTTTTATAGTTCCTCAGATATATCGAAAAATTTGTAAAACTTTAAACGTGGCAACGTCGCGTTCTACACCAGTTTCAGGCATGGTACTAATTTCTTTCGACGCATAATACAAGATACTATATGCGATCAAAATTTCAGTGCTCTAGTTTTAAAACTGTATTTCTGAATAAAAGGATCATTTTGAACCCCTCCCAAAATTATAATGTGCACCCGCCACTGACAACAACATTTATTCTATTCAATATTTCGAATTGCGAAAAAATTGCGTTTTCGAATTCGAACAAAGGAAAGATTGGTGTTGTTTATCCAAATGTCTCGAATTAGTAGTTTTTAAGTGGTTTCTTATGGCAAAGTCTACCATTTATATCTAGAAGAGGACCTTGATTTTTACAAAAATGAATTTTTCAAAATGGTAATAGTAATCATGGTATCCATAATAGAATTATTTTTGAAGACTCTTTTGATCAGTAACAGCTTACTGACGGAAACTGATTGGGTCTCGTAACTAATAAAATGCTAAAAAATGTAGCCACTCACTGCCGTCGGTGCTTGTCCAACAATTCAATCGAGATTTCCATAATGCACATTCAGCTAAACACTGATCTGCAAATCAATTTGTTTTGTAACCTCTCAGATTCAAAAGGTATCAAAAACAAAAAGTTTATAGGCATCAAATGGACTTCTTATTTCGTCCGCCTGATATGTGATTGTTGATAGTTCCTTATATTAGTTTTAAAAAGATACTTTGGTGATGTAACATCAAACCAATCATTGTTTCCAGGAGTTGTTTGAACTAATGTATTCATATTGCTCATATCATCAGATTCTCTTTTGTAAAAAGATGTCTGAAATTATGCACAACTAATTAGGTCCGGATACTGCTGAATGAAGTTTAAATAAATCACCTTCATTCTGATCGTCGTTACTTCAGTATATTCATCAAATTCAGATTCAGATTACTCTTATCACTTTTGGAGTCACCGCTACTAATGTCGCATTTATCTATGTGCCTGTCCCATCCTCCGATGATTCTCTTTTAGCATTGCACACCAAAAATAAGACATATTGGTCCGAAAACTCATTTTTTATTTTCAAACAGATATTAACTCTGCTACGTTTACTACCTGAGCAAGTAAGTAAAACGCAAAACGTGCAAAAGAAGTCTGCTCATACAACTTCTCTGGAGACTGATTCCACAAGGTAATGAAGAATTGGATTTTCTGATGCCGTATCGATTCGCGATTACTTTAAATGTGAGTTGTCATAATCCCATAGTATTTAAGTAAAACTATCTATAGCTTCTTGTAATCTTTTTTTAGGATCTATATTAAGAAATTTGCAGCCTCCGCACCCACGGAGAATTTTGTAAAATTTACCGGCACACAGAAGAAAAACTCGGCGATCGGTTCTTAGGGAACGATATCGCAGTCAACGTGTTAATGCCTACTATTTATTTAAAATAAGTTAATGTAATTTATCCATTATACCGCATACGAGTGTTGCTGATTTAATTTAGGATATGGCAACAGTGTAGTTATCTGATATTTAACGTACGAACATTTGTAAAATTTGACATTTGTTGTGATAAGCGCAAGTAACAGAAGTTTAGTATAGTGAACAGTTCGAGTACAACTTAATTTTAAAGTAACGATAATCGGAAAGAAAATATCGATTTAAATCGTGAGAATTTTCGGGCAATGAGTCTGTTTTATTTTCGATTGCAGAAAAGTGAAAAGATGATCTAAAAACTGCTTTTGGTGACGAGGCACCATCAAGGACAATTGTGTGTCGGTAATATCAAGAATGTAAATTTGTTCAGAGCAGTCTTAGTGATAAATTTCGTGAAGGTTGACCAACAATCTCAAAAACGGCAGAAAACTTGATGCTGTAAGAGAAATGATAATGCTAGATGGTAATGTGACATATAGGGCATTTCAGTCTTATTTAAGCATTGATATAAAATAGATTAATAAAATTTTGCATGATTGCTTAGGTGTAAATGATCTCGATGGATACCTCATAATTTAACTCAAGGTCAAAAACAGGATCGAATCCAATGGTGCAGAGTAACACTCTGACGATTCAACTCAGATACGTAAAATTTGGTCTACGGCATCGTTAGTGGTGATTAAAGTTAGATATATTCTTAGGAACCTGAAACAAAACAACAAACCACTATTTAGGTGTTTCAAAATGAAGCAATTCCAACAAAAGTTATTCGAAGTCCAAGCGTTTCGAAGAAAATGATTACTTGTTTTGTATCGAAAATTAAACATGTCGAAATCTCAGAACGTTGAGTGCTGAATGGTATACAACTATTTGCTTACTTGAAGTATTCTCGGAAATGAGAAAAATCAATGAAAGACGTCGCATCATTTTGCATCAGGACAATTCTGCAGGCTCCCACACAACGAGCAATTGATTATTTAAGCACACAAAATATAGAAATACTTACACATCCTCCATGCAGTCCTAATCTAAGTCCAAGCATTTGCATACATTACCAAAAATCAGTTGCATGGTCAACATGTTTTAAGTACAAAAGATGAAGTTGAAGCGTTTCAAAATGCCGTAATGAGCGTGGCACCTTCGGAGAGAGTAACTGTCATGACAACCGGTTTATTCGCATAAAAAAAGTGCTTAGATTGTCAGGAGGAATATTTTGAAAATCAATGAAACAATTTTTTCAATTCTAAATCTGTTGTGTGTCTATCTCGAAATTGAAGCAGCAACCCTCGTATACCTTCTTAATTCCTGTTATATTAAAGTATTCAAAATCGGGAGTTACTGAAGCTATGCAGGCCATTTGCATTTGGAGTTTAATAAGTTACAGAGACCAATAGATTTCATATAATTTGATATCATTTGCAAAATATAAATCTTAGACCATTCGGTTAAATAAACTTCAGACTGTGACATAAATCAAGTCCTAGGTAGAGATACTAACAAAAATTATGTAATAATTAGACATACTGACTAGCTTTTATCTGTTTTAGTGAACAATAAACTTAAGTCATAATATTTAAGTAGTCACATTTCAAATATTAACTAGCTGTGTTTTCTTAATTTTTACGGGTGATTTACTTACGGATATTTGAGAGTATAATTTATTGGAAGTTTATTAAACGAGCAGCAATACCCATCATCAGTAAATACGACATTTATATTAAAATTACAATCTATATCAATACTTTCCCATCTACAAATTTCCAACATATCCTCACAAGACTGACTAGTCTAAATAAATAAATGAAAAACAAAGTTGGAAGTTAGAAAATTAAAACCAAATCTTCCAAATTGAATAAACATTCTAGATACCTCTAACTACGAGGACTAGCAAATGACTGTTTGAGATATTTCGGGGAGACTAGTACCCCTTCTTCAGAAACTTCTGCACAGTTCTTGATACTATAATATATTATTAGTTTATAACATCACTTTATAGTTTTGGAACAATGTTATTTTATATGAACTTTACTTTAACATAATAAAAACATTTAACATAATAATAACTATTGTGATGTAAAACTCTTTAAAAGTTTTAAAAGTTAATTAAAAGTTTTCATTTTGCACTTAGTAGCCGTCATGTTGACGTCAAACAATGAAATTTCTATATTATCATCACAATACTTATAAAATCTATTAAATTTTATGTATTATAAAATAACATTTTTTTAAAATACCACAGTGATGATATAAACTTATAATATGTAATAGCAGCAGAAATGTGGTGGGGTTTCTGAACAAGGTGTAATTGAATCCCCGATACATTCCAAGCGTAGAATGTTCATTCCATACATGCAGTTTTGGAACTTTTTAATTGTATTTAAAATGTGGTCTACAACACTGTGACGAACTTCAATATGCAATATACACAATTAGACTATCTACGCACTGAGCTACTCAAAAGAAACTATATTTGTTTGTGATCGAAATTGATAACCCGTTATTAAGTTATTAGGGATTGTTCTTAATATTTATAATTTATTATTTACGACGCGATTCGCGATTTTAAATTGACTGCCAATATATAGCTTCTACTTACAATTCAAGATTTGTTAGGATAATTCCATTACCATCCACCCTTATTAAAATAGGAAGTGGGAAGTAGCGAACTAGTGATAAGTTGATTTCTGATATTAATTTGGCTTGTGGATCTTTTGCTTTTCATAACGTCGGTAGAATTAAATAGTTGAATGAATGGTTAGTGAAGATACTTGACGATTGGCGTTCCGCTCCCTTTAACCTTGACTTCCTCGGTTTCGCATTAACGAAGTAGTTTGTCAAAGTAGAGTTATGAAATATTGATATGTTTGAGTGAAAGATTCAGCAGAAAATAATAAATCTAGTATCTATGTATACTTTTCCTGATGTTCGTAGAATTACTTTTGAATTGAGTTTATTTTATTTGGATTTAATAAAATAAGCAAATTGCTACTGGCGCTTACCTTGATGCAAATCAGATCCAAGACTGCGATTCTGCTCGCTGATCAAGAAAATAGGTTTGATCACGTAATGCTCAATTATGCTAGATGAGACGTGCGAAGTTGTTCACTCGAAGGCAAGTAGTACAAGACCCAAAATGCGTCGGGTGAACGCTAGATTAAGTGGGTCGTTTTATACGCAATTAGTTGGTAACAAGACTTCTGGCGTGTCGCCGATGGACAGTGACACCTTTTGTGGTCACCAGCTCGAATGGCGTAGCTTGCAAGAAACTTCTGCTAAATAATTTTAGAAAGACTAGAATTATGACCAATGGGAATGTGTCATTGCTCCGCTGGCAATTTTACATATCAAAATTGGATGATCTTGTTGAAGAAAATGTACGGAAAACATAAGTTACTACTCCCATCCGAGTAAAAATCAAGTGACGAACTGTTAAGGAGTTATCCCCTTCAAATGTAAAATCGTCCAATGAAAGAAGACTATTAATCGGTTGAAAACACCAATGCTGAGAAGAATATAGGGTTACTTAAAATGGGTGGGTGTAATCAATCTCATAATAATCTCATAAAAATCTTTCAGTAAAACTCATAATAATAGCTATCGCAAAAAAATATCAGATCGGAAATCTATACTCTCGGTGTACACATATACATATATATCTAGGACAAAGCTTCCGACACTTGGTATTTTCATGTAGCAGGCGACATAAGAATATATAAGCGGCGTCCTTTGACATCCGCGTATGTTGGGATCATAATTTAAGTATTTTTCAATGCGAGCGGCATCCGTTTGGTATATTTGTATAATTTCGTGCCATATGAGATTTTATTGGAGAATTTACATTAACATAATCGTTATTAAATTGATATGGTGATTTGTTACATTAAATTTTGTTGGATTAATTAGCCTGTAACAGAATGCAGTTCTGCTTACACAGAAGTGACAAAAATCGACATTTTGCTGTAGTTCCATAAAGGTTGTAAAGTCCTGTCATAAAGGTTATATCATCATACTAATCGAAGTGGATAATGTAAGTTTTTTGCGACTCGACATACTAAGTAGGCTAGAACTGATTACTAGCGCATTAGTGACTGATAAACGGGTTATTGATTCGCGTCAGTGAACAGTTCTTTTGAGTAGTTCCGAACGCCGACGCACTTACATTCAAGAAAAAATTCTGCATATATCTCCAATTTACTTTTTTATAATCGTACTCCATATTTGGCGTATCGTTTGTGTCACACATATCAGAAAGGACAATTTTATCAATCTCAGATCTGCAATAGACATAAAATAGACTGAATGCAATACACTTTTCAAATTAAATAATATGAGTAACGTGAGTAAAAGAGAACCAAACTTTACATTCTGTATCTATATTTAAATAACTGAAACGTTCACGGCCACAAGTGGGAGAGCATTTGGTCTATCCTCTGTGACAATGACACAAACTCAACACAAATTGAAAGAACACAAAAATTTAAACTCGACACAACAGTATTGGTTGTAATACTTACACATCCTTCTTCTTCTGCTTCTTCTTTTTCTTCTTCTTCAGCCTGTAAGCATCCACTCCTGAACATAAACCCCTTCCATTTGTTTCCACGTCGTTCTTTCTTATGCAGTAAATTTCTCCGCGTGGCGCTGGATGTCCTCTTGCTATCTTGCTTGTGGTCGACCTGTGCTTCTATTTAACTCCCATGGTCTCTATTGCATCAAGATCTTGGTCAATTTAAGATTATCTCTCTCTACTTGACCCGCGCACTCTCAATATTGCCACTCGTTACACCACATCTATGAATCCCGTTCTCTGATCGACAACATTGCTCGCTTTATCGCTCGTTGGCAGACCCGAAGTCAGTTTGCTCTGCTCTTTGTGAGAGTCGTAGTTTTGAGCCCATATGTTGCAGCAGCCAAGACACACACGTGCTATATACACCTCTCTTGAGGTCTACAGGAACCTTAGTTCTCGGAGGATGGATCTAACCTTACCCAAGGCTACCCAAGTCAAGCCTAAACGTCTCACGATCCCCGCCGACTAGCCTTTCCCTCCCATTTTGATACTGTGCCCTAGATATATGCATTCATACACTCTTTCGGGAATGTGACCGTCAATAACAACTTTCATGTTGTTCGGGTTCATAATATTTGTTTTTTGTAGTTTCATTTTCAGACCCACTGCTTGGGAGACTTTAATTCCTGCATCATTACTTCAAGTTCACCTGCGTCACCGCTAATACGAACGATATCATCAGCAAAGCTGAGTTTCTTAATGCGATACCCATTTATAAATATATCTTTTTTCTCCCAGAAAATGTTTTTAAATGCTTCCTCCATTGCCAAGGTGAAGAGTATGGGCGAGGTGGTGTCAACCTCTCGGACGACCTGTGGAATTTTGACATTTGCCGTCATCTAATCGTAAATATTTAATCAGATTTGAATACCTGGAGTCGATGCGATTCTTGTCTATGCTTCAGGCACCGCGCGAGTTTTGATCGAGTCAAAGACTTGGATAGTTCACAAATGCCAGGTGTAAGGAATGTTATACTCATTACACTTCTAGGTCAATGTGCGCAGTGTTTGTATATGACTAATCGTGCTAAATCCTTTCCTAAATTCAACCCGTTTGATAAGCTGGTAAAAGTTAGAATTTTCGTGTAAGCTAGTTGGTTATATTTTGGTCAATAGCTTGTAGAATATGGATAGCAGACTGATAGGTCTGTAGTTATCCATATTCGCACGATCACCTTCAAATTGAAATGATAAGCACCCTGATAGCGAAAAACCCTAGTACACGAAAGGATATTAAAAGAGTTGGCAGGGAACTCAGGTTATGTATAGGACGTTTAAGTGACATGGCTCTGGGGAACAAGTTGGTCTTGAGCAAAGAAGAAATGCGACGAAGAGTAGGCAGGTATGGCGGAAGGATAAACGGAAGTAGTATCCCTTCGAACAAACGAGTTAAAAAAACTGGAGCAGAAACTCCGCGAGGCCGATTATGTCTTAAAACAACTCCGGCGGAGATTGGCCATCTGAAAGCTAAGGCAAATTAAGTGGGCAGCAATCATCAGAAGGCTATAAAGAGATTGCAGTTGGAGTTAACCGTGCGAGGGCAGATTCCTCAGTCAGTTAATGAATGCAGAAGAGCCGTCAAGGAGAACTGTGACGCTGCCAAACACCAAAAAACCTATGGACCCCGGGATCTCTTTGAGGTGGGCACAGACACGGCTTGAGCTCACTGCGTCTCTAAGGACTTTGCTATGTTCGGAGGAATTTCAGTGCAATTACGTCTAAGGTATGGACGAGTGGATAAGCTGTTCTCAGCTAATCCAATAACTGGTGAAGCTATTTTGCTAGAAAAAGCGGAAGACAGAACTGAAAGTAGGGAAGAAGTGTTCTATTTGGTGAAAAAGGAAAACTACTATGAAAAACCATCCACCGATCCAGCATTCTATGCCCTACAGGACCTAAGGGATCAAACGGAAAGCAGAGGCCTAAAGAAGCAAGCCTAAGATATCATCAGGTCGAAACGGGTAAGATTGTGGTTTGATAAGAAAGATCATCGAATGGGTATTTGAACCTACAGATATCTACATAGTTATCTACACGTTAGGTCCTCCATGGGAAATAAGGTCAGGAGAACACCCGGACCAGGAAGACAACAAGGTAGCCAAGGTCGCCCCTGAAGCTGCAGATAAGTGGCAAACCGTTGGATGCAGAAGGAGCAAACCTGCCACACCGTGCATACACCAGGAAGTCGAAGAAACGCAGATTCGAAGCTGTTATCCTTAAACCTAGCCATGGAGGATCCTACTGGGCCACACCGTGCATACACCAGTAAGTCGAAGAAACGCAGATTCGAAGCTGTTATCCTTAAACCTAGCCATGGAGGATCCTACTGTAATGCTATGAAGGAAGTCAGAGATAGCCTCATTGAGGAGAAGGACAAAATTGATAGGGTTAGCAAAACAAAGAAATGGGAATTGCTGGTACAGTTGGCTCAAGGTAATAAAAGCTACTTCTAAAACATAAAAGCTACTCTGGACCAAAAAATGACAAATAAAGGAATTAGAGTTAGAGCGGAGCAAGAATTGCTGGTTCTAATCTTGGACCTGGGGAAAGTAGTCACCAAGGCTGATATTTTTGATGCCCTGCGGAAGATCCTTGAGGAACAAATAGTAGAAGTATCTATTGAGGCGGCAAAACTAACGCCTAGGGGCATCCAATATGCCACACGTAAGAAAGACGGAGAAGGTGGTAGAACAGCTAATAAAAACCGATATAATGAATATAGGGATGGCAAGTTATAGAATAAAATTGGCCCAACCAAGATATTTTAAGTGTCTAGAAAGGGGACACATAGGTAGAATTTGTAAGGAGCCTAGTAATCTGAACGAATGTTATAAATGTGGCCAGCCGGAAGCCGAACTCCGGAGAAAGAAATGCACTAACAAAGTGACCATCTGTGGACAGGTAGAATAAGTGGGTACTCAAACAAATAACAGTGACCTCTAATAATAAGATAACGATAAGTCTGGGGATGGGCCCTCTACACCTATCCCAGGTGGCTGAAGCGCTTGCTGCTCAAAGTGAGCAAGGCTCTATACACCTGCCCCAAATAAAAGAATTTTTTAGAAGTCCTACAACGGGTCGCAACCGCTGAGGCAACAAAGCTAGGCTCAAAATACAGCAGTTCAAACCTTTAGTACCATCATGGAAATTAATCTAGACATGCTTGAATTAATCTAATCTTAACAGATCTAGACATACCCATGACATGTTGTTGCAATATGTGTGAGAGAACGACATTGTAGTGGCAACTGTGAGTGAATCAAACCGATTAAAAGCTCAACATGTCGCAATGGCCATGGATGTAACCGGGGTTGCGGCGAAATACTCCAGTAAGGGCCATTTAAAAAAGATATGGTCAGAATACTATAGCTTTGTGGTAGCTCTGCGCGAGTTAAAGGGGTATGTTTGCGAGATAAAGGAACAGACGATTTTAAAGCGAAATCAGCAAGCTGGGACTCCCAAGTTCTGACGCTAGATGCAGGGCCTTTGAGGAACTGATTGCGGCTCTTGACATGGTGGTATGCGCCACTGGACACGAGCCAACGTTGTTGGAAAACAGGGCTCGCCTAGGATCGACATCACGTTTACCTCCTACGGAGCTGCAAGCAGAATCTCCGGATGGAAAGTTATATATTGGGTTAATAATAATATCCCGGTACCGATCCCCAGTACGAAGGAAAAAAGTGATGGTCCCTAAAAAAGTTCGCGAGAGACAAATTTATTGCGACATTCAAGAGGAAAATCAGTCGAAAGCGTAACTTCCGGGGGCTCCCCTGCAATAAGGCTGCAAAATCCATACTGCGGCTCTCATTATAGCGTGCGATGCTACCCTGCCTCTGAGACTGACTGTCCCGAGGAGTAGGCAAGTTTACTGGTGGAACGCGTCTATCGCACTTCTGCGCAAAAACTGTATCAAAGCGAGGAGAGCTGTTAGTAGAAGCAAAGACCTTATGGCTCCGGCTGCTGCAAAAGAAGCTTTAAAGCAAGCTAGACAAATGCTAAGGCAAGAAATCCAAAGAAGCAAAAAGGCGTATTGGGAAAAAGACCTAGAAGAATAAGATGCGGATCCATATGGGTTGCCTTACCGCATTGTAATGAGGAAACTCAGTATCAAGTCGGAACCAAAATGCAACGGGGGTATGAAGGGAATAGTGGAGACGCTGTTCCTAATTGAGGAAGAACTCACGGAGGAGGATAGCTATGATGAGGAATATCCAGATAAGCTGTTGAAAGTCCTTAATGAATATATGGAGCAAGGAGAGTCCCCGTAACCTGCAAATGGGCGCTGTTGGTTGTCTCTGAAAAAGAGTAAACTAGACAACGACCCTAGAGACTATAGACCCATTTGCATCATAAACACACTAGCTAAACTGTTATAATGGATCCTTTTGTGCAAAATATTTGAGGCACTACTGAACTACCCACTCGCAAATAACCAGTACGGATTTAGGGAGATCAACTGACAACGCTATTAGCAGGGTACAACAAGAAAGACAGAAGGCTGTAAAGGGTACGCGGCGAAATCGCATGATATGTAGACTGGTAAAGTGGACGTGCAGAACGCATTTAATTCGGTGAGCTGGAGGCATTTGCTAATTGCAGTTAGGAGAAAAAACATGGTTGTCTGCAAAATTAGGATGATTGTAAGCTATTTGAAAGACGTTGGTGTATACTGAGTATGGGCAAGAACATCTAGCAACGCCTACTCGCGGAGTAGCGCAGGGGTCAGCCCTTGATCCGACGTTGTGGAATGTCTTCTGTGATAACCTCCTCAAAATAAAACTGCCAAACGGAACAGAATTAATTACGTTACCTGATGATGTAGCAGTACTGGCGGTGGGGAACATAGTAGATGTTCTTGGCAAAGCCTTAAACCAGGGATTGGCGACAGTCGAGCAATGGATGAGTTCTAAAGGGATACGAGTAGCAGCGGGAAAAACGGAGGCAATTCTCCTTAGTGGCAAAAGGAGAATATTGTCGCCAGATAGATACATCGGTGGGAGTAGTATCTCTTTTAAACAACATGTAGAGTACTTGGGAGTTACCCTCGACAGGAGCCTCAGCTTTGTCCCGCACATAAAGAAAACGGCTGAAAAAGCGATAGAGAAGACAGTCAGACTTAAAGGGCTGATGATGAGTGTGTGAGGGCCCCTAGCGAGCTAAAGAATGCTCCAGAATTATGTCGTGGAATCCGTGTTACTATAGCCGCGCCAGTGTTGGGCGGTGGCAACCGCTCAGTAAAGTCTGCATAACAAATGGAAAGAGTGCAGCGATGTGGGCTGTTAGCAGCAACTAGCGCATACAGAACTGTATCGCGTTGCAAGTGATTGGCTCTGCTCCTCCTATGGATCTACTACCACTTGACCAGCGAGACAAACACTACAAGGCAGACGATGACGGAACTACAGCGCTTGTCCGGCTCATGAACAAGTGGCAATAAAAATGGGTCTTGGACATTCCCGGAAGCTGGAGCCACCTAATGCTCCCAGACCTGCGACCCTTGGTATCTATGACGCACGGCGCAGTCAATTATTATACTACTGAAATGTTATGAGGGCATGGCAGCTTTTCTGCATACCTTTGTAGAATCTAGAAGGTCGCTTCAGACATATGCGAACATTGCAGTAGTGCAGTGGACGACGCTGACCACACGTTTCCTTTTCATGTCCAGATTGGGAAGGCGATAGGCAGCAAGTCAATCAGATAATAGGAAAGGAGATTAGTGCCACAAACCTTGCTAGGACCATGTTTGCAAATGATAGAGAATGGGAAGCAGTGGTTAACTTCGCAACAGGCATATTGAAAAAGAAACTTGAGCTTTACTTAGAAAAAATGCCTAAAAGGCCGTAAATGCACATGTAAACACTAAAGCTTATGGAGCCTTATGTATGGAGCCTTATGTATTACAAGGATGCAAATTATTTCAAAACCCGATAGAAGCAAAGCATACTAATAGATGGGTCTTCAGTTGGTTCATCGCTGCCCATCTGTTTTTCTTTTTTCAGCGAATATGGAAGTTGAATTAACTGATTGTATAATCGTTGATAGACTTTCTGGATGATCTCCACGATCTCGATCCTCTCCACAGCATTTCTTGGTCATTCCTCATCTAATGAATTATTATCTTCCATTTTGATAGACCGGAGCGTAAAACTCTCATACTGCAGTTCTATTCTATGTCTTCCTTCATCATTTGGGCGTTATAGGCGTTATAGATAATGGCTTCCTTCACTTTTTTATTTAGGCCTTTGTACTTTGGCCAGTCTCTGTCTGTTGTCACCCTCTCATTTTTGCATCGAGCACACCCTTTTCACGGCTGTCCGGATGCTGTTCCTGACCTTTATCGATAACATATTTAGCTCTACATTAGCTCACATTTAGATCGTAGTGTTTTATCGATCTGGGTGTTGAATTCGTGCCTCCTCTCCTTTCATCTCGTACACCATGGGCAGGAGCCCTTCAGCTATCAAGCGCCTCCCCTCCATCCGAGTGCACCTTTGTTTTCACCCAGTGTAGTTTTGTTTTCACGCACCCATGGTCACTACCAGTGTCAAATCGATTTAGAACCGAGACGTCCGTACACATGTGTTTTTCTGCGGCCAAAACGAAATCCATTTCGTTCTCAATAATCAAAATGGTCAGCATAATTTTGTTTTTAATTTTGAAAAGTACAGTTATACAAAAATTATAAATTGTAACTTTATTTCATAATTCAACTTTTCGACTTATTACAACTTTACGAAAATTGCAGTAAGTTTTAGTAAGTTTTACAAAGAAGATTTATGTGCAAAATTTTAAAAGCATGGAATAGATATGATATTTCTTGTTCTACAAGTTGAATTCGAATTTAAATTTCCAATAACAAAGCACAGTTTAGATACAAATACACTGTTGAGAACACTAAACCTGAAAGAATTGTGTTCAGCATACTCCAACTGGTTCAAGCAAAATAAAATGCTTTGCATATTTCCAGTTACTTTTTCATAAATTTTGAAACGTTTAAAACCATGCTAAAATTTTCACCCAAGAAGATTTAAACAACAACAATGTTTTAATAATCTGTATATTAAAAGGTTAATAATTAAAATTATATAACTTACCCCGATTCGATAATTTTGTTGGCTTTGCTTTTTAAAACAATATTCATATTACAAAATGTAATGGACGGAAATGGTATGGTATCCGACCTTACCAATTTGGGGTCATAGCTTATGATTACGGGACTGTCACTATATTTTGTGAAAAGCATCGTTATGAAAAATATAGCGAAACATAACGCTGACAGGAATGCTGTTAACCAAAAGAATCTGTAAATTTGAAACAATAATTATTTCTAAGAATTCATGGAGAAATGTCGTATTAGGTTACACCTAGCTAAGTAAATTAACACTCAATCAGCTCAACATTTAGTAACATTAATAATTGATTAGAATAGTATATCGATTAGAATAGCCGCGTAATGCATAGCAATGTCCGTTACATATTGTCACATTGTTTTTTTTTGTGATAATATGGTGGTGTGGGTTTTTACTTGATGACTTCTACTGATTTAACCCACCCAACCATCTAATGGGATGAAAAAGATTATTGAATAATTTATTTCTTAATATAAATCTATTTATTGCACTTAGGTTAAATCGAGGTAGCTCAACACAATAAATAATAAAACTCAATATTATTTTTATTTCATATATTCGTGAAAATAATTATTAGCATGCGATAAATATTAACACCCAGTAAATAAAATAATTACAATAAATTTTAATTTAAAATAAAATTCTTGACGAGAATAAATTTAGAAATTAATTTGTTTCAAATGTTCAAACTAGTCAATAAAATATAATAACAAACTTACATTTGTGCAATAGCCATAACAACACTATACCATACTTTAGGTTTCTTTGTAATTAAAAGAAATTCAACATTCAACTGGCTATTGCGGTCAAAGAAGACTGCTTCTATTATGGGATACTTCCCCTATATTTGCCTTAGATCGCAAGCTACGTTTAAACAGTATTTGCTATAAGGTGTCCTTCCAATTTTTCCCCTTAAACTATTGCTGTTTCCATTACTTAGTGGACGTTGAACCTCCTACCCAGTTTTCCATACACTTATTCTAGTAGTCGAAAAGCGTTTAGTACCTAAAGCTTGCCCAGCTATGCTCGCGCTAAGATTGCTACGATAAATTCCCTTCTACGAAGCGGTTTCTTAACATCTTACACTGCTTTCTTACTCCATTCCACTTCTCACCCGCTCTCTACAAAGCCCAGTTGATCTAATAATTCGCAGCGAGAATCAATAAGAAGATTTACTATTACGTTAGATAGCTACAATCAATTAATTGTTCCCCTTTCCCCTTTGAAATGTTTAATCTATATAGTAATGGTGACGTAATATTAATATGACACCTATTAATTAATTAGTGTAAAATATTTTAAGTTCCAATTTTAACGACATGCTAAAGAATTACGATTTTTCATAGAATTTAGTCATTTGCGTTATTTCGATGAGTACTTTAACTGAGTACTAAAAGTACAAGTGGATACTATAACTTTTTTCCACTTTACAGCATCTTGCTGTCCGTGCATGGACCAATTTTGAAAAAACATTGCCCGGGTTGTCGATAAATTAGGTCGCAAAGTTTACGCAACCAAACATATGTGAATATGTATATTGCCGCGAAGCGGAAATATAAGGGTTAGAGTAAATATTATGGCAACCGTATACATGCATAAAGAAGTAGAAGATTTGAATTAAATATACATGTAGCTCTATTAGTTGGCAACCGTAATTATTATTAGACTTCTAATTGCATTTATCATAGGGGGGGGGCATATGTAACAACAATAATGTTGGATACATTCAATTCTTTGGATTCTACTGTAGAGATTTTAAATATTTTAAATGATCAACGGAAATAATGTCTAAATGGTAGGAAATAATTATAACAAAAAATTCTATAAAATAATGTACCAAAAGTGCAATTAGAAGAGTGAATAGTCTCTTTACGCATACAAGTACAACCCCTAACGTATACCCGCGAACGATGAGGATAGGCGTTTTTCTGTCTTAAAACTAGGAAGAGGTAATAAAAAAATTAAGTAATAGGTTTTCTAGTAAGCAGAGGTGACATGCATCAAACTTCTGCCGAACTTGACACGAAATATGGCGCACCTGAAACTATATAAACGAAAACACTATGGGAAAGAGGACCAGTGTTTTTACCATTCTTGATGAGTTTATTTCTAGTATTTTAAATAAGTACGCGTATTTTTCTTTATAATTTTTTTGTGTTGTGAGAATTATGGCAGACGTTCAGATGTAAGTGGGTGATAATTTTTATTATAAATCTTTGATTAAGACATTAAGAAACACTTAATGGCGTTATTTTGATTTTATTCTAAGTAAATAATTTTATTCAATGTAATTAATTTCCATTTAATGACAAGCTAACAAGCAATTAACTTTTATTTAGATGTTGCTTAGTTTTCATATTTACTTACAAGTTTATCGTTGAAAAATAAATCTCTATACAAATGTAATAAGTAAAAACTGCACTATATTCTGCCGGATGATTTTTAGGTGCCAGATTATTGAAAAAAAAGGAGAAATAATTTCAGTGTACAAAAGATGAAATTGGATGGATGTAAAACGTATAAAGGGATAACGATAATGAATGGAGGGTATAGGTTATATACAAGGATAATAAATAGGATTTTGGAACAATTGATGAAAAAAAAAAAGAAATAGGTTTTGTAAAGGGAAAAAGTACAGTGGATAATATTGTGAAGCTAAATTACATTATTAATCAGGGAACAGAAAAAGGAAGGAGGCTGTACTCGTTTTTGGATCTAACATCTCCGTTCGAGAAGTTAGAGAAAGAATGTTTATGGAAGACGATGAATACGGTTGGAATAACAAAAAGTGTGTGGATGAATGTTAAACGGTTGTATGAGGACGCAACGGTACGGGAAAAAGTAATGGAAGTAATGTGACAGAATGGTTTGATATAAATGGAGGAGTGAAACAGGGTTGTCCGCTTAGTGCAACCCTATTTGATACATACTTGTCTGACTTCGAATCGACGTTAAAAAGAGACATAAGGTGATGGAGTTGTGTAATGTAACGAGAAAATATGGTCTCTAAGCTATGCGGACGATATTGTGTGTATGGCGTAAATAGGTATATGGAAAAAAGGGGACTTGAGGGGAATGTGGGAAGACGAAAATAATGGTATGTAAGAAAAGGAGCATAGAAAGTAAAAGTGATTCGTTTGAAATGATCGGTGAGAAGTTTGAATGTGTAAAATGTTTTAAGTACTTGGGGTATTATCATGTATCGTATATTATCGTAGGAATGGGGGAGCAAAAGAACATGAGAATATGATTGTGAGAAAGGCAGGGATGGCAGCTGAGCGGTTAATGAATGTGTGGATAGTGAAATTTGGTGACTCTGTAAAGATGATGTTGATGGTGCTAAATGTGTGTGTAAGAAATATTATGCTTTATGGGGCGAACGTATGGACGGTGAAAGAAAGGATAGAAATAGAAAGCGTGAGCTCGAAACACATAAAAAGTTTTTGGCGTTAGATAAATGGCCTCTTAACGAATTTGTTTTACAAGAGCTAAATGAGTACATGTGCTGAGTAAAATGAGCTAGGAAGCTGGTGAAATATGAAAGTAACTGCTGAGAATGATAGGCTAGTGAAAATGGTGTATAAATTGTCAAATAAGGGAAGCGAAAAGGTGAGATGGGGAATGAATTATATCTATTCTCTCAAATTTTCTCATTCCTCCTTGTTTGAAGTCCCTTCTTATCTTTCCACCACTCTTTCACTATTCTCTCTCTCTCCTTTATCCTT
>WYDF02259315.1:0-19452 GCA_009867245.2 Adranes taylori
TCGCTGCGTGATAGGATTCCTAATGCCACCATCCGCAGGAAATCAGGAGTAACAGACGTGGTCGTAAGGATAACAACACTAAAGTGAAACTGGGCTGGCCATGTAGCGAGAACGAGTGATGACCGATGGACAAAGAGAATTTTGGAGTGGAGACATCAAGAAAACAGTAACGAACTGGATACAGGTGACGCAAAACAGGACCGTTTGGACGGACATGCGAGAGGCCTACGTTCAGCAGTGGACATCAGGGGCTATTTAATGATGATGATGATGATGATGACTGTCAAAAATATTAAGAAAGATATTGGAAAAATGTTAGAAATGTTAGAAACTAAAATGAAGATATTTACGTTGAAAAAGAAATTAATTTTCAAACACAGATGCGATTAAAACTTACCAAATTTTTTCACATCAAATCAGAGTTATTAAAATATAGAAAATTGACTTTAAAATTTCCAAATTTTATTCATTACACTTTTTAATTGATGCTAGCTTTTTCATGAAATAAGCGAACACTTCACGTTTCTATCTGGAAACCTTAAAAGTAAACGAGAAACACGTTTTTGTTTACCCGACGAATTGATTACAAAATATAGTATATATGTATGTTTATACATACTTCTACAGCATCAAAATAGGTCACTGGATGTTTTCTATTGGGATTCGAAGCAGCACGCACGTAAATAAAACGCGTTAAAATAATAACCAGATGTAGATGTATATTAATTAGGAAGTTAACACGTCCGCTTGGCATAATTTCACACATACTTGGAACATTTTACTAATCAAAGTAGTTCACTGACTTCGTGCGGTTTTGCTAAATCTAGAATAACCGTTATAAGTTGTTTTAAAATTAAGTAAACAAAACATGAAGAGAAGCTCAATGATCTCATACAACCAAGTACATGCATTTTAAACAAGCGTAAAGATGTAGCACGTTGTATAAACGAACGCATTTAATTAATCACTTCCGTTCTTTATGCTCATCTATCTATATTACCTAAAGCCGTGCTACTTGTGCCATAACATTTTGGAAGGGCCCTATTTGACCTTTCTCCAGTAAATGACAGCTCCCCTAAAAAAGGTTAAAGCTGAGAAATTTGAAAGATAATAAGATTTATTTCGACCATTTTTTCGAAAAAATCATTTCCAAAAAAGTAAATTATAGAAGAAGACACAAAAAACCAAAAATCCTATTTTTCTTAGAAGGAATAAGGAATCTATCCCTTTGTTTCATCTCATTAATGCACTTCCGCCCTCAATAATTCTTTCCATTATCCCTATACCTTTTATTCCTCCTTCGAATGTCCACTCTTACATAACCTGTCAAACTCGTTACTTCATCATTCCAATTAATTCCCGTACATGCACTCATCCAATTCTCCATCTTTCCTCATCTCTTTCACATATCCTACAAATCATCTCACTCTCGTCCATCCAATATCTATTTCCCCTTTCATCACTTCCGCATCTAAATCGCGCTTACATCTGCTGTCATATACTTTGGCATTCCCTCCCCATTCATGATACTGAACTATTTCCTATTATATCTCCTATTCCTTAATTTTTCCACTTTTCTTGCACCTCAATATCATTTACAATATCATCTCTACTTCATTCACAGCTTCATCTACGTCACACCATATTCTATTACCCATTCATTCTTTCATCCTCCACACTATTCAAATAAACCATTTTCATTAATCTCACATTCCATAACCTTTCTTTCATGTAATACTAATTTCTTTATTCCTTCTTTCTAACATTTATACTTCCCACATTCTTGCAAAACTGTTTGACTCAGTGTTGACTTTTCCACTCCAATTATTCTTCTCAGTACTCCACACAACAACCTTTCCATCTTCGCTCTCTATTTTACACCCCATACTTCCGCTACATATAACATAATTCTTTACATACAAACTTCCAGTTTCACCGAATTCCCAAATTTCCTTTTCAGCACACACAGCTTAATCTTTCCATTGCTAATTTTGCTCTTCTTCACTGTCAACCTTACATGTCCGTTATAACTCCTATTATAATTTTACATAAAACCTAAATAATTTCCTCTTGTCTTTTTTGCTGCTCCTCCCACCTCCTTTCTTACACATCATCACTTCCATTTTTTCCACATTCACCTATAAACCTCTTTTCTTCGCCCTTTCAATCATTTCTTTCATCTCTACTCCCGTTTGAGCCAAACATACAAAATCATTCGTATATGCCAATAACTACACCTTCTCTTTCCCAAGCATTACCGCTCCACACTGCCCACTTCCCAACACATTTTCCAAATCTGACACTCATTGGACATTCTTGTCTTACTCTCTTATTTCAAATTATTTACACACGTATTTTCCCACTCTCGCTCATAATTTTGTCCCTTTATACAATCCTCTTACAATCCCTTTTATTCTTTCTGATATTCCGACTTCTTTCCTCTCACTACGTTGTCAAATGCTGCTTGTAAATCCAAAACCATCAGATATAATTTATTTCCGGTACACAATTCTTGATTTATCAGATAATTTATGATTACCTAATTTTTATAAATCGGTTTTGCGTTTTTGACAGCACCCTGTTTTCGCTCAAATATCTCACAATCCTCTTATTAATTATTCTTCAAAACAACCTATATACTCCATTCATTATTGTAACCCCTCCCCCTATAATTCTCCACCTGCGTTCTATTTTCTCTCTTAGATCTTAGATACCGATATTATTTCAACCTCCTTGATGCCGCAATTCCTTTCTTATTCAGAGATCCCCAAACTTCAGTTCGAACTCCATGGTTCTTTTTGTGTCTTTGTAAGGGCCTGGTCCAAATCAACGAAACTTGACTGGATTTATCGCACACCTTTGACAAATTACCGATAGCTAGACAAATTATTTAGCAACAACCATCGAGTAAAATGCAAACAAACGAGCGAAACAATAAACCGCGACAGTATGATCAAATTCACTTCTTATGAAGGAACTAAGGAAAAGGGTGTGGGGTTAAGGAGTGGGTTCCTTCTCAGCACACCCGGTCGCGAACTACCACGAATTAATCCTTTATCGAACTGAATCAATGTAGCAGTATTGATAAACGATAATTTAGCGGGATGGCAAAATGACTTTGCCCGCTAACGAATACTCAAGCTATCTTAATACCGTAACGGTCCTGTTAAGTCTGTTTCCTCTTTCCTCACGCTTTTGCTTAACCATAAATGCTTAAGCATATAAAAGTACCCCAAAATGATATACATACTTATACATACATAGTTAGTAGAAAAAAGAACTAGTTGCTAAAAGAACGATATTTAAAAAAAATATCGATCCGTTATCAAAAAGAACGATTGGTTAGAAAAAAGAACGATATTTTACAAGGGATGGACGATAAATCTAGAATAGATTATAAAATACCGAAGAAACAGTCTTCTTTTGTAATTCTTTTTGTATTTGTAGTTATAGAATGTTGAAAGTTAAGTTAAGTTTTGTATTCTATTGTTTTGTATGCCAATAAAGGTTTTGTATATGTTTAATTCTAAATACTTCTAAAAAAACTACTAAATCGCCCAAGAACCGAATTTTTAAGCAATATACCACTTATTTGAAGCATTTGTTTAGATGGTGCATGTTCTCAAAATTATCCCAACATATACAGAATAAATAAAATTATCAAAAAACCGAAAAAAAATTATATAATTGTAAATTTCCTATTTTCAACACACGATTGGTGTTTACTAGAAGAGAATTGCTAAAATATTCGACATTTTTCAAATCTATAGATTTAAAAAAAATGGGGTCATGGAAATGTATGCTAAATTGGGGGAGACCATAATCTCCAACTTCTAAATACGTGAGCGCTTAAAGATTGATATCAAATGATAGATAAATAAATAAACCAGTCGTCAATAGGCACAATAAGGGTTTTTATAACATGACGAAAAAGTGGGTCTCAAATTTGAGCATCATAAAATCTATGGTCCAAATTATCTGAGAGGGATAAAGTGTCAAGTTGACATCCTCCCAACAATTCAAATTTTTCATATTTCTATAAAAACGATTCCATTCTATGACAATGAATTAAAATATAGCAATAGACGTTAAACATAATTAGAGTAAAACAGCACGAAACCGTAAAGCTTGTGTGCAAAATTATGATTCAATTAACCAAGTGGAATTTATTATAAGATAAAATAATTATTTTACATTCTAACGGATATTAAAGCAATAAGAATAAGTGACTTAGAGAACAACAAAGAATTGGTTTTTTTTTCTAAATAAACATAAATTACTACATTGCGGGATTGTTATTAACACTTTAATTATGTTATGATAATAATATTGTATGAGAAATGCTTAAGACAAGAACATTTCATCCGATATTTCACCAAAACATTTGTAAATTATAAATAAGAATAAATAATAAAGATAGTAATTATTGAATATATTTGAATATTTTATGTTACATAAAAATATACTAAAATGTTTAAATAACTATCTTTATTATTAAGATAATAATTTAAACATTGTGTATATTTTTATCTAACATAAAATATTTACAATCTTAATAATAAAAATAATTATAAAGATAGTAATAAAGCTAATAACTTAAGTATATTTTTATGTAACATAATAATAAACAAAAATGTTTAAATTACAAAACGTTTAAATTTAAAAAACATTTTTGTATACTCTTATGTAACATAAAAATAAACACAAATGTTTAATTACTATCTTTATAATTATTTAATTATTAAGATAGTAATTTAAACATTTTTGTATAGTTTTATGTAACATAAAAACATACAAAAATGTTAAAATTAACATCTCAATAATAAAAATAATAATAAAAAAGTAATTTAAACATATTTGTATATCTTTATGAAACATAAAATTATATAAAAATATCTTAATAAGAAAGATAGCAACTTAAACAATTTTGTATATTCTTATGTAACATAAAAATAAACCAAAATGTTTAAATATAATAAACATTTTTGTATGTTTTTATGTTACATAAAAATAAACAAAAATGTTGTTTAAATTGCTATCTTAATAATAAAGATGATAACCAAGATAATAACTTCCCATGGTTTTTCCCATGGTCAATTATATGTGGCATGTTCACGGGTCGAAAGACCATCTGCGTTATTTGTTCTTGCGCCTGATAATAAAACGAAAAATGTCGTCTATCACAAGGTGCTTCACTGAAGAGTGCAACACATGCAACAAAATACATGGTCAATAAAGAATCATTAAAATACTTGATTTTTTTTATTTATATTTATTATCCTAATAAAAAATTGAACTTAATAAAATCCAAAATCTGCTCATTTATTGTCTCTAAGGCGGAACAAAGTTCTAGTTTCAACACAGCTAGTTTCTTATATAAATGTTTTTCTTTGGTTTTGTTTTTAAACGCAATATTTGCTTTTCCTTCATAATGTTTAATAAATGTCTATACACCAAAGTTTTTTATTACTGTCCTTACAACTATTCTAAATATCAAATATAAGTTACCCGCGTTTTGTACAGAAAAATGAAAAAAGAATAAAAACCGAATTTTACGTTCGTATTTAATTATAATTTTTTTTATAACATCAGACTTTTGTATTTTGTGAAATATTAATAAACCTACTGTATATGCCAATAGCGTGTATTTTAAATAGAGATTCGAAGCTTCCATTTATAAATCGTTGTTTTTCTATTCAGGAAGCGTTGAATAAAAACGGAAAGATTTCATAATCTCCTTGCTTTTTAATATTGCAAAAGTGAGTTAATAATACATGAGATAGCGACGCTTATAAGTTCGTTGTTTTCCAATAAGCTAAAGAACATCAACTTCAATCTTTATTTATGTTAGAAAAATTGTCTGCATGTACAGTGTGTTATATCCTTATTTTATTTTATAAAATTTTCAATCATTCAACAGCAATTTCCTGTTTGGAATAGCTTATATAGAGGCAATAAAGAGTATCTTAATAGTAAGAATTGAATCGTTTTAGGACATGATGTGAATAAAACTATTTTAAAACTACATATTTAATTAAAAACGTTGATATTAAAACGTTTATCAATTTGTGGTAACTTTTTAGATCTTACGTCATCTGTAGCGAATTTGTCAAATTTCAAAACTTACATCCTTTTAAACAAATACGTTTGCATCTGCACTTTTTTATTTTTTTACAAGTAAAACACAATAAACGAGACATTTTTACAAAAATGTTTTAAGAGAAGTTAAAAAAAGAATAACATGTTATCCATAAGAATACTGTATTGTTTATATGGTTCTTAGATGTATTGTAAAATTTTGCGTAGGTCTTCAATTTTGCTTTTGTTGGTGGCCACTTTATTGCTGGGGTATGCCAGGGCTATAGGACATTGTGCTCGCGCCATCAATTTCAAACTTCATTAACAAAGTCTGCCAAACAGTTCCTTTTAACTACCCGCTTTAACACTCTGTATAATAAAATAAAACTAGCCAATAATACCAAATGCAATCTTCCGGTCCCTCCGTAATCTTCTGCTTTCTTCTGAAATACTGTAAATTGGCCATACTTTGCTCCCCAACGGGTAATTAAGCTCCAAATCTGAATAATCTTTTAGTGTCCGATATTGAGATAATTTAGTAATATATTTGTAAAATATTAAACGCAACTTCTTTTTATATTAAAATGTGGCACCACTGATGTCTTCCTCTTTTTCTTCCGCCCTTTCTTTTTCTCTTTTAAGGTGTCATGGTAAGGTCTTAGTTTTGCAAATATGTTTTTGTTCTGAAAAATCCACTTCCATCCAGGATGTAAAACACCGATTTGTTGTAAGATCAATCATTTATATTTCAATATATAATCAGCTTTTCGGAAAGATAAATATCCTCAAGGTAAGTGTGGCATACCACGAGGAACTATTATTAATCGACTGAGACTTTTGTGACATAAATTGCAATCGCAGCCACCAGGTGCTGCAACAACTTTTTCGAAGGAGGAGGAAGTTTGAGCGAGTACGAATTTACTCTTGCTTCTTTTGCTTTGTGGATTTTATCAAATCTTATTTGTAAAAAATTGGCCGAAAAGTTTGAAAATTCAAAGATGACTATCCAAATTTGGGATAGGTATCGAATTTTTTGAAGAGATACCGAATTTTATCTCCGAGATTTGCGACTAACATGAAGCGTAACAATAAATGTAATTAACAAAGGTACCACAGCTGCATATATTTGTAACTTGGAACAAGTTGTTAAAGATGTCCCACCAGAAAATATTTGAAATTATGATGAAACAAACCTGTCCGATGAGCCTGGTCAAAAAAGGATTATAGGTCAGCGAGGAATGAAGTAGCCAGAAATCATCAGAAATACTTCCAAAAGTTCGATATTAATGTTTGCTGGAAATGCGGTAGGAGAGATGCTGCCACCTTGCCCTTGGTATCAATCAAAACAAATGTGGACACATGCACCGAGAACGGACTACGGAATACAATATATAATAACAACCTTTCTGGGTGGTTCGATATGAACAATTTTAAATTTAATGATTGGTTTTTTCTCTTATATTACCGAGAAAGAACGAAAGTTATAATAGGAAATAATTTATTTGTCGTCTCATATTTCAGTCCATGCATTAAAGGCTTGTGATGAAGATAACATCAGATTTGTTTGTCTGCCACCAAACAGTACTCACTTGACTTAGCCGGTGGACGTTGTCTTTTTTCGCGCAATGAAGATAGCATGGCGAAATATCTATTCTGAGTGGAAGACAAGTGCCCAAGGATGTTTTGCAAAAAAGTAACTTCCCCATTTTACTAAAGAGAATTGTGAATGCTTTGAAAGTAACTCAGACAGAAGACCATGCTTATTTAAAACCGCGAGGCAGCTTTAGAAAAGCAATTCCGGTCCCTGGCTTTAGATGAAATCACTATGTAACACAATTAATAATAAAATCTCTGGTCTGTTATAATAATCTATTTTCACAAATTAATTATTTATTATTCAAACAATAATTAGAGGGTCGAAAAATGAACAAGTTGAGTAAAAGAAGATTAAAATTCTTTTAAAATAAATATTTACACGAATACAGTTTAGCTTTACACTAATATGGAAATAAATATATAATTTCCCCAGTAACATAAGAGGAATTATTCTTTAACTAAGTATAGTTAAATCTGTATCGGTTCACTATATAGAAAATAATAAATGGTACGATAATTATTTATTGTGCGAGAGTATAGATTTATTTGCCAACGATACAATTTTTTCCAATTAAAACATACAAATATATACTTTTTATTAACCAATATGTCTGCCACCAAACAGTACTCACTTGACTTAGCCGGTGGACGTTGTGTTTTTTCGCGCAATGAAGATGGCATGGCGAAATATCTATTCTGAGTGGAAGACAAGTACCCAAGGAAGTTTTGCAAAAAAGTAACTTTACTAAAGAGAATTGTGAAGGCTTTGAAAGTAACTCAGACAGAAAATCTTAAATCGCAATTTTGTAAATGAAACCTTGTCCCTATTGATCCGAATCTTGTTAGGGAGGTTGGCTCCAAGGGAAGATAAAACAGCTTTAGAGCAATCTTTTATAGAAAGTCAAGAGAGTTGATTTGATAAGTAACACCAATACTAAAGAACTCCGTTCAAAAGTGAACATCTTTCCTAAGAATAATATGACTACAGAACTTTTGAGCAATACAGAAAATCAAGACATAAACCTTATGCCTGGAAAAAGTGTAAACGAAGAACTTTTGAACGATATAGAAAATCAAGACGTCACACAACCGTCTACCTTGATACGTTTTCGCCGTATACGTAGTAGAGAAAATACCTATGCAGAGAGCGTAAATAATATGTATTCAATGTAAACTATATATTTTTAAAAATTAAGTTATTCCGGTATTGACGTGTTTGAAATAATTAAATTCAAAAGTATTCCAAAAATTCCATATTTATTTATTGAATTGTAGATGTTAAACGAATTCAATACGAACAATATCAAAATGATATGTTGTAGACATGTTTCGGGAAAAAAATCTTCCCATCATCAGAACTATTGAATATCAAAACCTATTAGTGCATATAAAAGTAACAATTAAATGTAAAATATGAATTACTTTAGTCTCGATGTGAATCACTAGTCACATGTTGATATTAATGCAATGAACTTTTTGGAATTATTTTAAGTTAAGATTTCGAAAGTTTTGAAATATTTGTTATTTCCATAATAAAAATAACATTGAAATCTGTAGTTTAAAATTCACAATTTTAATTTAACATTAGCTCCCGCCATTGTTGAAGAGCGGTAAAACCGCAAAGCAACAAGAGCAAATTTTGGAGATGCCGAAAATGTCAAAATGCGCATGGTCAAACAATTATGAATGCGCATGAGCCTGAATGAATTTCTAATTATAAAGCAGAGGTAATTAATTTTTTTTTTAATTTTTCAATTTTTCTAATTCAATTTATGATTTCAATGTTATTCTTATAATGAACATAACAAATTGTTTAAAACTTTCAATTGTCAAAATGTTAACTTAAGAGAAATATAATAATTCCAAAAAGTTCATTGAATTAATTTCAACATGTGATTAGTGGTCCACATCGAAACTAATGCAATTCATTTTTTACATTTAATTATTATTTTTATACTCACTAATAGCTTTTGATATTCAATAGTTCTGATTATGTGAAGATATTTTTCCCAAAAAATGTTCAGAACATATCATTTTGATATTGTTCGTATTGAATTCGTTTAACATCCACAATTCAATTTTTGGAATACTTTTGAGTTTCATTTAAATATTTTTAAATTTGAAGAAAATTTTGGAGCAAAGTAGGACCAGTTCACCGTAGTTGTTTTTTTTAGTAGGCCAACTACGAATTCTTAGAGTTTTTTTATATTTTTACGTGTTACTAACATTTATTCATAGAAAATATTCTGTCGTATTTTCTAAACTTCCTTGAAATGAGACCCAAAGGTTTGTCACAAGGCAAAAAACTCCTTATCGAAAAAAACTGTTATTTCTTCTTAAAGCATCTTGTGTCTGCAAGGGCCAATAGAAAGCAAAAAGTGTCTGATTTTTATTTTGCCCGGAGCAGTTGTCAGTAAACAAAAAAAGCTCTGTAATGTTGGGGTACCGAAACTGAGCATACTTCATCTGGAGGTTTTCTACCGTTCAGTTCGTTCAATACCTGATTTCGTGCGTATAGTGTACTCTTTTTAGCGTTAATACCCATTGTTTAAAATACAGAAACTGAGAGCTACTTTAGATAAAACAGAGGTTCTACCGGGATTTTAGGTAAACAAATATTTTGCATGTATTCAAAAACTAATAACAAAACATGGCCTTCTTTTTCCCCTCGATTGAGGACTCATACGCTGCTTTTACGCTTATGGACCATTAGTTTTGCCACGGCAATTCTCTTTGCTACTTCATTTAGATGTGGGGCTTTAATCTAGTGATTGAGCAAATTCTACACAAGGCATTCCAATATGTGTAATAAGTTAAGTTTTTAAAATTAGGATATTTTGACTTGAATAAAAGCCACATAGATTTTACAGAAAGATTGGGACTCAAATAATAAATTTCTTTCAAGCAATGGAAACGAACGAATGTTGTCCAGAATTGAATCGTGTACGTCGTTCGGAAGTGAATGATTCACATGACGACTCCTGAGGTCTTCAGAATATTTTCCAATTATTTTCAGATCACGCATTCCTCTCATCCGTTTTTGGTTGATCGCAAACACTGAGAGAAATGACTTCATACATACTTGAGTTCGTGCTGATCCTACTATTACACTGCAAAGATTTGTCTTCATTTACCAATT
Source organism: Adranes taylori (assembly GCA_009867245.2). Taxonomy (NCBI): domain Eukaryota; kingdom Metazoa; phylum Arthropoda; class Insecta; order Coleoptera; family Staphylinidae; genus Adranes; species Adranes taylori. Next base: position 10,814 of record WYDF02259315.1, read on the forward strand.
TGTTTTCAAAAATAAAAAGAGGTGTACACGAAGTTAACCAACAGTATACATGGATTGTGAGAAACGCAAGTTATACATAGCGTTTCTCACAATCGATGTATACTGTTGGTTAACTTCGTCTACCTCTGTTTATTTTTGAAAACATATTGGTAAATTGAAAGAAATGTTTGCAGTTTTCTCTACCAAACTTTTTAAAACATAGTCTACTACACCTACAATTAAAAATTCATGTTTATTTTATTTTTATTACGCAGAAGAAGTAATTGAATTTCCATTATATAATATATTCTTTAATAAAAAATATACCCGCAAAAAATTTTGAGTTTTTCTTCTTAACAGTTTGACTTCTTAACAGTCTTCTTAACAGTCTGTGGTTTATATAAGCTTCTCCTTTAAATCTGGCCGATTTCACTTGATTAACATTGTAATCAGGACAGCTTCTTTCTTTTTTGTATAGATAAGTTTCTGTAAAATTATGTAATAAATTAAAACTTAAAACAAATTTCAAAGTTAGAAAGAAATAAAAAGAAACCCAAGGCAGAAAATAACCTCAATTGTTCGTAATCTTCGTACTAGTATTGCAGCGCTATCTGTTTTAAAAAGACGCAACTCATTAACAAGAGCCGATTTAAAATAAAATCTGGATTTTACATGGTTCTTCTTACTATTCGTGGAGTACGATTTACGAGCTTTTTTTTGTCAACCTGTGTTTGATTACTTCAAATTATTAATGCAAGCAGAAAAATGAAAATTGTTAAAACTGTGACTTACATGAATCCGATTCGTAGCTATGTGCTACTTATAGATATTTATAGGGAATGAGAAGTGTGAAAAATATGTTGATGTATGGGCGGTGTGTGATAGGGTCATGATAAAAAGGGTGCAAGCTGTGTGCTTAAAGAGGATGTTAGGAATTGACATGAGAGGACGTTAGGAGTTGACCTTATAAATAGTGCTGCAGGAAACGGGGAAATATAAGTGCTGGGGGTCTGGAGTGAGAAAGATGGTCAGGTTCGAAAGAAAAGTATGGATGGATAAAGAGTGTGAGGTTGGTAAAGGAAGTATATGTAAAAGGCATGAAAGAGAAGGGTATGGGTGGAAAGGAGAATAAATGGATTGAAATGAGAAGGATGCTGTATGAAAGAATACGATGGTATATGAGGAGATGGGGAGAGACTGTTGTGGAAGGAATAGGAATGGTGGATGAGGTGATGAGAGAATGACGGATGTGGAGAAGCAAAAGAGATAAGGACGTGTTAGAGTGAGCAAGTTTAATAGAAAGTATGAATGGATGATGGGGGAAGAAGGGATGGCTAAATATGTAGAGTCAGGTTTGAGCATGAATGAGAAAAGGATGATTGCGAGGTTTAGGTGTTGGAATAGGTACTGGATGAATGAAAGAGTGATGAATAGGCAGAGTATGTGGGGGAGGTGAGGAAACGTGGATGCATTGGATGACAGAGTGTGTGGAGATGCAATGGAATGAAGAGGAGAGAATTGGAGGATATGCTTTGCACAAGAGGGGTGAGGAAGGGTAATAATGGAAAGAGTGATGAGTGCGGTAAGGGATAGGAAAGGAATATAGGGATAGTAGGCTAAAGTAAGAGTGATTTGGGTTAAGGGTAAAGGTATAGATAAGTGATAGAGGGTTCGGTGGGTGATAGGGAGACTCTTTTGGTAGGCAAATTGGTAAGAGTGCAGTCGTGCTTTATTTTGAATTTTGTTTCTTAGAAACTGATCCAGCAACTTTTCCATTCATTTCAGCCATAAACGAATTTAAGTTGATTGTCTATATGCCTTAGGAAGAACCTCCGATCTCCCTCCTGCTTTAGGTATAAAGATTATGTTTATTTCTCTCCAGCTTGTTGGAGTGTTACCATGCATAAAGCTGAATTTATAAAGTACACATATGTGAGGTGATATGTCTTTTATGCACCCCTGTATCAGTGCAGGAAAGATTCCATCACCTCCTTTGAATGGCTTGAAGGTCTCCAGTGCTTGAAGGTCCCATACCACTCTCTCCTTTATGAATAATTTATTCCCAATTTGACGAGTTCTGTGGGGAACGACTGCTACCATTTTTGACATTTGCTAGATATTAATGCAAAAGCTAAAGGAAGAACTCGTAAGCAGAGAGAATTAGTTGGTTCTAGGTCACATTTCACCAGAGTGAAATCCCGGTGCATACACCATATTCTTTTAACGTATTAATGTATAACATATAATACATTGGCGAATGCTTTGCAGGATTTATGTTCAATTCATCATTCCACTTACCTTATATTTTGATGGAATATATTATAATATTGGCGCATTCTTCGAGGTCGATTTGCGGATACTGTTTGCTCAATTTTTGCTCAAACGACACCACAGCAGAACTTTCTAGAATTCACCAGAGGAAAACCCCAAAATCTGTCCCTCCTAAGTTACTTGATCCAGATAAAGATGATGCGTTAGAATTTCTAAGAGATTTTGTGGCTGTACAAAATGGATGGGGTGCTAAAATTAAATTATTTACGAAATTTCTTACAAAGCTTGGCTTTAGTGTGGTCCAGGGAATTTGCTAAGCGTTATTTGCAAGCTAACTCGAACGAGCAAACTAGAACGAGCAGTGAATGAATTTAAGTGTACATTTGTAGGTCCTTCGTTTGATCAAAGCTTACGTCGTAAATTGAATAATTATTTGCAAAGACCCTACGAAAAAATCTGCGATTATTTTTATAAGGTGGTTGACATTTGTGACCAGGTAGATCCAGGCATGACTGAGGCGAATGTAATGGAGTTTGTAATACAGGGATTGAGACCACAATACCAGTGTATAATTAAAATATAAAAGCTGCTTAATTTAGCAGATTTATAGATTTAGAGTTCCATGTATGGAACATAAGTTCTACTGAGAAATTATCAGCCAGCAATGAAACAACCACGGCATTATTTGAGGGGTATAGGAATAAAGGAGAGGTCGATAAACAGGAAAATAAAGGGGATTACATCAGCAGCTTGGTTAAGAGTGAGATTGAGAAGCGCATGGCTGAAATAAAAATTGATAGTCGAATTAATTTTAAGAATAATGAAAATAAGGGCAATCATCTGGGGAATGTTAGGAATGCTTCAAATAATTATACTTTACCCTGGTACGATGGGAGAAATCCTAATCCGATCATCACAGTCTGTGCTACTTAAAGACGATACGTGATTCGGTAGGTAAATTAGCCCGCTGGAGTTTAAAGCTTTCAGAGTATCATTATAATATTAAACACACCAAGGGAATTGCGAACGGGCACGCGGATGCATTATCACGATATCCTTGTATGGAGGGCACAATAGAAGATGAGGAACCTGCAATGAATTTCCGACATTAATTATGACATCCTTAGATTTAGTTAATTTACAGGAGGAAGATAGTCAAATTTGTGAAATAAAATGGGCAATATTAGATAATAATTACGGGGCTATTGGGTTTCAAAAGCAAGCCAGAAGCAGACGTTATCTATTAATTTTAAATTAATAGATAACGTCGTATACAGGCGTAGTGCTCTATCAAGGGTTTCTTAAAATTTATTAGTAATTCCTCATAACTGGAAACAGGAAATTTTAGTATCGCACCATTCAGAGCAATTGGCTGGACATTTATGCGAGACCAGTACTTTAGAAAAGATGAATAGCCGTTTTGATTGGTTTTGGTTGGATAAAGATGTGCTTAATGGTTGGATAAAGATGTGGATAAAGATGTGTAAATTTGTTAAGGGTTGTAAAGGCTGCCAGAAGCGTAAGGGTCACACTAACCAACGGCCAGCTGGCTTTTTACAACCAGTTGAGACCAGCTGGCCTCAACCAATTGTTATACTCCACCCAAGGATGTATTGGCTGTACTACCGGAATCTGAGGTTGGGGGTACTTACAACTATAACAGAAAGTCACCTATATAATTTTTTTTGTATATTTACCTAACGTAAACCATTCTGCTTGTCTGACCAAGATTCCAGAAATGATGCTGTCTCTTAGTCTTCCAATACTTTCAGTTTAAAATCGCCTAGCACCCTTGCTACCTCAATGCCAATCTAACGCCTATCGCCGTTCGTGTCTCTCGCTCGACTCCTCGGTAATTATCACTACTTACGCTGCTTAACTTAGTAATTAAAGTCTACCTCCTATAATCCATTCACTATCTATATTCCATATGCGACATCACCATCCTGCACCAACACCAACCTGCGCAGTGTGATTTTAGTGTAAGATCTTTCGAAGATAATGTATTTCATCACAAAGTTTCGCCGTTACATTTCCTTTACAGTTTTTCGATTTCCGTTATGTACAACATGAGTAATAAGTATTTTCACGATTTCTATCTTTCACCAGTAAATAACCACAAACATTAATCTTTCTTGGCAGAACACAATTTCACAAACTTCATCCATACTTATTTGGGGTGAATTAACTTGAATATAATTATTTAGGAAAAATTTTGGTCTTCAGAAGGCATAGTAATCTTGTTGTTATTAGCGGGTTAAGCCTAAATTTTAATCCCTATCTGGAAATTTTCATTTAGGAGTATATATAGGACATTTGTTATGATATTTTATGTATAGGATGTTCGTTATGATGGCTGTTATTATATTTTGAAAGAAATTTATAGAAATATATTTAGGTTATGATATTGCCACTCGTTACATATGAATTGAAAGCGTGTCAGCTAGATCAGCGGTCAACGAGCACGTGTTATGGAAGCAGCAGTTGTTTTTTACTCGTTCATAGACATTAAATAGCATTTCGCTCACATATTTGTTTTACTTATACAAATGTATATTTCTTGTAGAATATGATTCACTTAGTAGAATGCGTATAGTGAGAACTTCTCGTCTTTTCTAGAAAAGGAAATCATCTTTATTTTAATTGTTCACCTACATCGACAGTATTTAAACCTATTTCTCGCGATACACATGATATTGTTTAGTCTATTGTTTAGTCGGTATATAATTGAGTTGACGTAGATTTTATATTTTAAATAATTCTATATCTTTGCCTTGGATTTAGTGGTTAAATTAATTATTTTTAAATGTATTAAATTGTTTAAAATAATTTAGAATCCAACTAAACCTTTGCACTGTATCTCCATTGTTGATTTATATGGTAATTTAAAGTGTATTTAAAATAATACGTGAAATTCAAATAAATTCTGTAAATTTCTTTTTTAATCGTTACTGGTATTCGGAATTATATTTAGGGTATTTATGAAATTCAACAATTTTTTTTTATAAAGCGGTGTTTATAAAATCTCAACTCAAAGCTTTATGTTAAGAAAAATAGTAAATAACCTATGTCAAGAAACGAAGTGTAACCTTTCTTTTATTTAATTAAATTATCGTTCTTTAAATTTAAATTTAATTATTTATATTTAATTAAGGTTTTTATTGTAAATCTGTGAAATGCTGATCTGTCGGCATTGTGTTTAGTGGGCATTTTGGACCGTTTGTTGAATCGGCATTTAATACTGTCTGGCTTATGGGTATCGGGTCAGCGGCCACCGTACATGTGTTATGGGAACAGCGGTGCTTCATTCTAATACATAGACATTAATTAGTATTTTGCTGCGATATATATTTTGCTTATACAAATGTACATTTCTTATCGAATATGATTTACTTAATTGAATGTATGTAATGAGCACTTCTAGACTTTTCTAGAGGATGAAATCATCTTCTTCTGTTCTTTTTTATTGTTCTTCTGCATCAGTGGATTATGAACCTATTTCTCACGATATGCAAGATTATTATATAGTTTATTTCTTGGTCAATATGTAATTGAGTTGGCGTAGATTTTATATTTCAAATGATTCTAAATCTTTGCCTTGGATTTAGTAGTTAAATTAATTATTTTTAAACGGATTAAATTGTTTACTTTAATTTAATATGGAATACAACTAAACTTTGCATTGTATCTCAATTGTTGATTTATATGGTAATTTAAAGTGCATTTAAGTGAATAAATAAAATTCAAATAAATTAACTTCTTTAAATTTAATTATAACTCCGAAATTATTTTTTTAATCTTTACTGGCGCATGGAATTATATTTAGGGTTTTTTATGAAATTCAACATTTTTTTAAAGCGGTATTTGTAGTGAAAATTTAAAGGGTTATGTTAAGAAAAAGAATTAGCATCCTATCTTAAGAAATGAATCTTAACGAATGTTTATCTTTTTTTTATTATTTAATCAAATTATCAGTTTTTTAATTTAAATTTGATTATTTATTTCTATATGAAGTTTTTATGTAAGTCTATGACATGTTTATCTGTCGACATTGTTTTTATTCGGTATTTTGGACTGTTCGTTGCGTCACCATTTAATACTATCTGGTTTAGGTGTATCGGGTTTTCAGACTGTCGGGATTTTAGAAATTATCGAAATAATATATTCAATTATTTCCACATAGTTTATTTCAAAATAATTTAGTTAGTAAGGTAGATTTATTAGTTGAATTATTTGTAAATCTATATCTAACTGTTGAAATTCATTTCAAACTGATTTAAATTTATGAGAATAAGCAGTTATTACTTGCAGTATAACGGGGTTTACAACAACTAGAAAGTCTTTATACTATTTTAATTTTTATACTATTCAACATACATACTTGTCAGACCGTCACAGATTAGCAATGAACTTATAACAAATGCAATTTAAGTTCATTATGTGTTTTGAATAATATGAAAATAATCGTGTTATCAGTTTTCCCTATTCTGGAGATTTATGTTGAATGTAGGCCACATAAAATAGTATCTATCTACACGAATGAAAATATATTTGCGTGGTGAATAAAACTCAATTATTAGACAAGCAAAAGTTGGAGAATTGCGTTTGAAAGGCAGACGTGCGTAAAGAAATTTGTGTGTGGCAATAACTTTTAACCCTTCTCCAGTTTCATTACACTTTCGGTTTCCGTGTTGCAACTTAGCAGTTAAAAACGAAATATTTTGGCATTACATAGCAAACCAAGCAAACAAAAACTTATTTATGTCAAATAAATCCTACATTTTTTTTAGCAATTTGTTGACAGTTACCTACACAAATATTTATTTCTTTGTTAAGGAAATTGAATAACATATTTATGATTTTTAAATATTATTATTATATATGATGTAAGTAAAAATAATATAGTCCCTGAGGGGAATAAGGCCCATCATAACTAAATTTCAACAATTAACTTATAAAATCACATAATTTTAGAAAACAATTATGTATTTGAAAGTCTGCTTGCTTAGGTTTCAAATTTTATTAATGACACATTTATAAAAATAATTGATTCTAGCAAATACAGAACGCCAACAGAAGAGTGGATGACTTGGCGCATGTATTGAATTTTTAAACTTTCAATTGTACCTGCAAATGAAACATATGATGATTGAGAGGGAAAAGTTCTGTCGAAACTCTTCCAGACTTGGTATCTAACCATTGCAACTTCAACTTTTTGAAGAGAAAGTGTACGGCGATCGACTTAGAAAAATATAAAATAATAACTTTGGATGTGCGCTCCAATTTCGAAGCACGTTTACAGAGCGTTGGACTGGTTACAGAAGAAACGATGAAATGTTCAAGGTTCTATTAAAAATTGACCATAATTTTTGAAATGCTCTGTATACGTGAGAAACGTTTAATCTTGTAAGAATCAGAGAAGTGACATAACTCAAAATTAGATTTTACATACAAACTGACCATATTTGATACTTTTAAATATTTAAATTAGTTTAATTAATGATTAATCACAATTATATTGCTATCCGCGACTAGATTCGAGGCTACAGCCTCATCGTCAGAAATTTGAATGCTATCTGGTTTGTATTATGTTGGTATTGACGTTATAGATGTGTCATTCGTTTTCGGTTTCCCTCATCACTTTGTTGCTCGCGCGCGCTAAATCCACTGTTGCACTATTTCGTGTTTTTGTTTATTTTATATTCTGTTTGTGATGTAGTTTTTAGTTGGTTTGTAGTTTAGTTGGTCTATTTTTTTCTGTAAAATTTTAAGTGGTGTTAATACGCAGTTAAATTTACACTGTGTTTGTTCGTTTGGTATATCTTGATGTATTTTGTGTTTGTAAATTTCGATGTTCTCCTTGATTTCAAATTTTTTCTAGTCTTATTTGGGTAATCATTGTTGATTATATGATTTGCGAAGTGTGAGTAATATAGGTCTGGTCTTCTGAGTGCGTTTTGATGTTCTCTGTAACGTGTTCTGAAATTTCTATTAGTTTTTCCTATGCATATTTTGTAAAATGAACTGCATGTCAATTTATATATTCCGCTTTGTTTGTATTTATCATTGTTGTTCATTTTGTGATGAAACCGGTTTATAAGTTTGTTTTTGGTTCTGTATGCGATAGCTAAGTTGTATGGTTTAAGTAGCTTAGTTATATTGTATGTGGCTTTGTCACAATATGTGAATATTGAATAACTGTTTTCGTTTGTTTTGTATTTTGGTTGGGTTTCGTTATTTTATTGTAAATGTTATTTATTTCTTGTTTGGTGTAGTCGTTGTTGAACCCTATTTCTATAATTTTTTGTTTTTCTTTATTGTAGTTTTCTTGTGAAGTTGATATCGTTTTTAGTCTGTGAAATAGTGAGATAAAAGTTGCTTTTTTGTGT
>WYDF02259326.1:0-19451 GCA_009867245.2 Adranes taylori
AAAAGCCTCGATAATGCCAGATGAGACTTTGGCGAAACGTCGGCAAAACAAAATGCCTAATACGCGGGGCACAACCCGGAATAATAACAACAATACATATATATATATATATTTATATATAATACGATTTGTTGTCTATACATATTTCACTTTGGGTATACTCAATAGCTTTTACAAACGCAAGCAGAATAACATTAAATTAAGTGATTTACATAAAAACTTTTGGATATCCTTATGATCATATACAAAAAAGATAACGACAAATTAGTAATACAGACTAATTAAATATCATCAATTACCAATTCCGTAATGCTGGTTGCCGATATAAATTAATAACTTGTAAGACAAATTGTCATTTCTAACTGATATGCGGTTGGTGTTTTAGTAAATTGGTGGTAGTCTTTCAAATGTCACGACCGGAATGCTCCTAATAAAAGAGATGCTAATAATCCTTTATAAAAATGGGTGAAATGGCGCCATACATCTTGGCCCATCCGCTCTTTAACATTAGTTATTCAACATTAGTTATAATTAAAAATTGTATTGATAGTTTCCTAGTTGATATTAAGTACCTATTAAGATTCCTATTAAAAGTCAGTGTTATGTGCGTTATTAGAAAAGTAACACTACAGATTCAATTTACTCTTCAAATAAGTACTACCTTAGAATAGGGCACTGTAGATCATTCCCACGCCAGTTTGTGTGGATCCATAATAATTGCAGACTTCAGATCGTTCAAAATTGAGGATAATTATCATCAATCAGCCACAATATTCCACTGTAGGACATAACCCTCTTGGGTTTGCTTCCACATTTTCCTATTCTGTGCCTCTTGTATCCAATTTGTATGTATACATCTGATATCGTCTGACCATCGTGTTGGTGGTCTATATGCATCTTGTCTAGACCTCAACTCTATAATACGTTTCGTTCACCTGCCATCCTAAATTCTCGCAATGTGTCCCGCCCAATTCCATTTTAAGATTGTAAATCTCTCTATTGCGTCAATCAGTCTAATTTGGCGTAGCGCATGGGGTCAGTCTCGATCTCTGACCGATCTCTAGGGGTCAGTCCGACCATTGACTTTTCCATTGCACATTCCGCCACTTTGATTTTCCTTACGGTCACCGAGGTCTTTTTTCTTAATGTTAAAGTCTCGGCACCATAGGTTAAAATAGGCAGAACACTTTTAAAACAGACATTTTTAAACAAATCGGTAAATATGCCTTCAATATATGTCTCAAGTTTCGAAATGCGGCCCATATCAGTCCTATTTGTCTCATTAGTTCGTGCGTTTGCTTATCTCTATTTATGCGAATTGCGTGGCCAAGATTCTTATATGAAGTAGTCTCCTTGACTTCAGCAAATCTTAATTGTGTATGGTTTTCACCATTTATGTTAACACCGAGGTTTTCTAAGTTAATAGATTTGAACATATATTCACGCAGTTTCGGCGAAATAGTATTACATTAAATAGTACTTCCAGATTTCGGAGTAGCTTATGGCTTCCTAATTTGATAGCTTTGATGACCACTCTGTCAGCTACACAGGATTTATTGTTTTTCATTTCCGAAATCAACTTTTGGATCTCATGGATTGTGATTTGTGGAATTTCCTCTAAGCCTTAATTCATAATCTTGGGAATCAGATCACGGATGATTCCGTCCTTCTCTTCAGCATATAATGCTTTATAAAATCCCTATGTTACTTTTATGATTTCTTGTTAACAGTGGTTATCGTGACTTCTTTGCTTCGCATTTTGCAAATCTTTTTCTACCCTGTGGAAAATTTCTGTGTTAGTTGTTTTAAGTTTATGTTCTCTTCAATTGTTTCAGCAAAGACTTCGGGTGTACGGAAAATTGCAAATTTGAAAATACAAAATTTGAATAGGCTGTTGTAACAAGTTAACTAATGAATTAATGATACGAAATTGCACATAAAATCATATAATAAATGAGGCTTATCACATTATAAATGAGGCTCTATTCAAATTAAAAGAGATGGACTCGTACATTGAACACCAAATTGAAAATGTAAACCATTTTGGGGTTTCAAAATAACACATACCAAAATTCAACGAACTCTGAAATGACGTCACTCTGTTTTTTAAACAAAGAAAAGTATTTTGTACGGCCCTGGTGCATTTTGTAGACAACTATTTTTCTTTGCCGACCCTGGTAGTATTTAGCTAATTTTTAAAAATCTATTTAGTTTTATTTTCAAAACTATTTATTTTTATATTGGGGCGGGGGTACAGCCCATTTTTTTCCGCAAGATTTATTTAAGCTGCATTATTTTTTTTTCTGTCATTTATTCTTTAATTGCTCTTGGTTTTAGTTATATGTATACAAGATTGATGCTACTTAGAAAACATACACATTTATAGTTACCAAGAATTAGTTTATTTAAAAAGTGGTTAGTATAGTAAATAACTCGTCTTACCTGTAGACATAATAATTTTTAGATGTAATATTTACGCGCTGTTATTTGTAATATTTCATTGCACTGTTTAAAAACAATGTGCTTGAAATAATAATGTCATATATTGGGGTTGTGCAAATTTGAAAAGTGCTTTTGTGATATGGATAACAATAATTACTCCTGTTTTGTTTTTTTCTTTGTTAAATAACATTTTGTATTAATAATTATTTTTTAAGATATTTTTTTCTTGTACATGAATAGAATTTTTGTTGTCAATATGTTTTCACATAAAACCATGAGAAAGGAATTGTGTCTATAGCTGCATATATAGCAAACAAACCTGCAAAAAAATTTTATGAGTAGTACTTTGTTTTTTAGGTAATTGCTTAGAATAATGTTTAGAGCAATTAACCCTAAACTTCGAGTATGTGTAGCCAAGGTACGTTGCTACCCTTTTTATTTAAATTTGTTTCTTTTTGAATTCGATGAGCTTGTCATTGCGTTTAATCTTGCCGAATATTATCATGTCTGCTTTTGTCGCATTGATTTTGTATGTCGCAAAGCTCGAGATTACCCTTAATCCTTGCACCAGTCTAGCTTTTGCAAGAGAAATTTCGGCCATATTATACTATTGCCGTGTCATCAGCAAACTGTTTCTGTTTATTTCCGGAGTTCCAGTTCGGCATGTCGATCCAGTTCGGTGTTCCAGTTTGGCCAATTCGGCATGTCGCAAAAATATTAAATATCACTGCGATACGGGTGAACCCTGCGGTAATCCTTCTTATGTTGTTGCTTTTGTTGAACTATGCTCGCCCACTTTGAACTTGAAAGTTCTATCCTTTAATAATGATTTTGTAATCCGTATTAATTCCACAGGAAACTTGAGTGCTGTCATGTTAAGAATCAATCCCTTTCACCATACGCGATCGCAGGCTTTTTCAATGTCTGGAAAGGCCGCAAATGCGATAAACCGTTTTCATCTTACTTGGTGTATAATTGCGTCTAATTTTATTGTTTGTTGAACAGCGGTGAATTTCTTCTAGAATCCCAATTGTTATGGAGGTATTACGTTCGCTGTCTCAAATTTTTCATTATTATTTCCGTTATTTTGGAAAGGCTGTAATTGGTCGTCTATTACCAGCCTCTGCTGGGGTTTTATCTTTCTTTTTTGGAACTGTCACTACAATCACTTGTTTCCAGCATGCTAGAAAGTAACTGCAAATGATGCGTTTGTTTATTATGCCTGTCAAAGTACGAATAGCTTTGGATGGAAGGAGCTCGCCTGAAGCGTTCAGAGGATTCAGCTGCTTTATTATTTCTTAAACTTTATTTTCTTTGTGCTCTAAAAACAACGTCCTTTTTAACTTGCTTAGTGATCGCTTAACCGCCTGATCTATGACTGCGGGAATAGCCTCGATGTTAGAAACCACCATAGTTTTTCTTCTCCGTCATGCATGCTCTATTGCTTCATTCTAGGTTTCCTTTCCTTTGTTGCACAGAATTTCCTTGACCTGTAGTTTTGTTTTTATCATCTTTTCTTTGCCATACGGGTGCCGTGTTCCAGCGAACGTTTTCATAAGTCTGTTTTTGTTTTCAATTATTTTCTTCTCTTCCTTGTTTAGCGATCATCTGTTTTCTAGGGGCACTGTGGTAGTACTTGGCTTAAGCTTTTCCTGCATAAACTTTGTTAAGTCTACGACTTCTTTTTCAATTCCATTTATGGTTTGGATATTTTCGGAAAGAGATTAAAATTTTGTTAATTCATATGCATAGATAGGCCACTTGCGCTTAACGTGCGCTTTGTGCGAATAGTGTAGTTTTCTAATTCTGTAATGATCGGAAGGTAATACGATGATAACGCATATCGGGCGGAGATTCGGTCAATTCTGGGCGGCAATGATGTCGGTTCGCTCTGGCTGATTACTTCCATGCCTTCTTTGTTTTTTTAAAACAAAAATAGCTTTTTACCTGATGGGTTTATTTATACTGGTGCCCCAAGACGGGCGTTTCTCGTTTAAATCGCCCCTCGCAATTGTTTCTCCATACTTTATAATTTCCAGAATGTCTTCATTTATGGGCTAAGCTGACGGTCTTAGGTATAGTACTGTCAACGTTACCTGCGCGCCTCCAAAGTTTTTTTGATGGAATGACTGCGCGTCAGCAATTCTTATATAGCAGTAGATGACTCATATCCTAGAAGCCTAACATTACTTTATATAGTGCGATAGAAGGAATAGATGTGAACTAAATATATGCATGTTTAAGGAAAGTATAATATAATGTATAAATATCTCTTTCTGAGAGGTAGTAAATCCATTGTTTCTATAACACACGTCGCTGTACGCTGGTTGCGGCGAAGCGGCTACAATTTATATGCAACGAGTGACCGTACCTAATGAGAAATATGATTAAGTTATATGCTATTATAGTCTTCCAGCTTTCGAATTTTAATTTGAAGTTTTAAGAATATAAACAATAGAATATGATCTACTAGTATATTTAAATAAAAATTAATTAACAGTATAAGTAGCGCTAAAAGTTAAAGGTTTGTTTGCTAGTTTTAAACAAGTCACAATTATCTATTCTCAATAATTAAATTTAGTTAAAATAAATTTTGAAATTAATAATTAAACTGAGTGAAATTTTCACAACCCAGTGCAGCCAAACCAATCTATAACTACATACATTTCTGAAAGTTTTAAATGTCGTAGAAATATATTCCATTTTAATAGATTTAGACGCTTTATAAGTACAGCAATTTTTATTTCTTGTAAATTATTATTAGTAGCTCCAAATCCTATTTTACACTGTAGAGTAGTAATCCAAGAAAAATGATTATTTCGTCAGTTTTGAATGCACCAAGTGATTGATAAAAAACGATATAGACAATAAACAAAATTATAGGAAAAGTTTTTAGATTATCTCACGCACAGTTTGTTTAATATAAGTAATAAACAATTTTATTATAATCTTCTGTTCTTGAGCATATGTAATCTAGTTCCACTTTCTAATAGTTTAGCTACATTTGTTATACAGACTCGAGTAATTTTCTAAGATCATTAATAAGTAACTCCACAGCGAGATTCAAGATAAAGTCGTATTAATTTAAACAACAAAAATCACAACGACGAAAATAAAAGAGTATAGCAACATGAAACCAGAGTAGGGGTAATATAAAAATTGGACTGCACGTCACACATATGCAGTAACTAGAAAAAATTATTAATAAAGATCACATTTAGTTCAGCTAAAATATTAAATCAAAGTAGTTATTTTGACCTATTTCACTCTAACTTCATAAGATACTGTTTAACTAAAGATTTTCCGATTTACCGTGTTGTATGCAGTATGGATAACTTCAAAGAAACTAGACGCCTGGAACATTATTAAGACAAGAATTGTGATTGATTACACTAGCCTGTGATGGTTCGACTTTTTAACTTTTGATGATTGATTCCAATGTATCTTGGGGCGCTGAACCCGTTTCTTTCCTTAGTTTCTTTCCTTAGTATGACCTTAGTTTCTTTCCATCACATCCGACTTTTTTGCAAATCGAAATTTCATAAATATAGTATATGTCGAAAAATATCACAAATATGAGACTATAGAATATAGAAAATAAAAACTCACGATTTTAGTGGTTGTCTCGACGACTCTTTGGTCCAACAACTTTCGGTTTCAGGCTTTTCCGTGCATGTGCTCTTCTAAAATCATCTCGGTGCAATATCCAGCAATAGTCCGCCATCATAGTAGTATTCCATCTTTCTTGGTGACGCTTTTCCATTTCTTTGATGCCCTAAAGGAATCTCTCACCCATCTCTTCACTAAGAACAACCAGATCCTCAGGAAAGTAGTCCAAATATGAATGTAGGAAATGAACTTTCATACGCCTAAATTTTGATACTTCTACAGCATAGTCTCAACGATAGATTTGAAATTCTTATCCCTCTTGTTGCCCAAAAACTTGGTTACTACGTCTTTAAAGACGACCCAGGCTTCTTTTTCAACAACTCCCACTTCTTTTTCTAAATTTCCATCTTTGCAAAGTTTCTTAATGTAAAGACACCCTCTTTTAGTTTTGCGGTTGACAAGCCTGGAAATTTGTTACAAATGTACGGGAAACATTTACCATCTTTTGGTAAGGCTTTCACAAATTGCTTCATCAAGCCTAATTTAATATGTAGAGGTAGAAGGAAAACTTTCATCGACTCAATGAGATGGTTTTGGAACACATTTTTTACTCCAGGTTCTAATGACACTCGTTGTGGCCAATCTTTCTGTTTCCAATGAATTTCCCTGTCTCTGCTATCCCAAACACATAAAAAACAAGGAAACTATGTGTACCCTGTCCAAGGATCATCGATATTACTTTGAGATCACCACACATGATCCACTTATGATCGTCGTACTTAATTATGTGGAGAACAAATTGTAAATAGTCATATCGTCCTTGTAAGTGTACAGAATACCCTGCGGGTGTTGACGCATACCTGTTTCCGTTGTGAAGCAGTACAACTTTAAGGCCTCGTTTCAACGAATATATGATAGTCTCCATTCAGTGCATTCGTACGGAATGTTGAATGTCTTAAATAGTCCATACACATCATTGCAGAATACTAAGCCTCCTTCTTTCGAAATGTATGAAATAAAATCTTTTCTCTGTACCTGAACCAGGAAAACGAAATGCAATATGCGAGCAAATTCGTATCTTTAAGACATGAACCAAGCAATTTTGAAGCCTCTTTGGTCAGATGTAAGTCGCGAATCAAATCGTTCAGTTCAGTTTGTGTAAATGGTTATGGAACAGAATTTCCAGGTTCCTACTCCACTTCGATATGTTCGGTTTCTTCACTTGATTCAATTTCAGAACCATCTACTTCACGTAAATGTTCTGGTTGCATAAACACTTCTACATTTGGACAATGAGGGACAGGACGTGAAGCCGATGGCAGATTTGGATAAACGATGTTCTTTTTATTCTTTACATTGAATCCGTGAACACCGGTTGAACAAAAGTAACAATCATCACTTTGATTTTGTGGCTGTCGCCATACCATCGGAACGCCAAATCTGAAACAATGTTATTCACCCTATGACTACTCTCTCATTCCTTCAACACACGTATAGCAAACTAAGTGGGGTGCTCGAGTTTTGTCTTGATCTCCTATTTTTACACCGAAATACGCGAGATAAAAATGTAACAAAAGGAATATTTAGACTTTTTGCAGCCTGTTGACACCATTCCGAACACCGTATGTTTGCTTCTTAACGTATATCCGGCGACACAAATACTTTTAATCGCAAAGGATACGTACCAACGGTTGCGTCAACGTTGGCAGCCATCTGAGATGTGCAACACGTTTAATCACGAAACTGCTGCCATCTGCTGGTTTATGATGTCAACGATTCGTTTTCATCATAAACCGACAGATGGCAGCATTTCCTATGTATTTAAATCTGTCAGTACAGTACGTCTTATATTTGTGGTTTTTTTTTCGATATATAACACATTTTGACAAACTGCAATTTGCAAAAAATTCTGACGTAATGGAAAGAAACTAATGTCCTGAACTAATGGAGAAAGAAACGTCCTTTTTGAATTCAGTGCACAAATATACATAGGAAACCACCATCAAAACTTGAAAAACATTATACGACCGAAAAAATGCAGGTCAGAATTACGTTACTCTCGATCTGCATCTGGATTGAAGAAGATCTCGGTTTTAATTTTCCGAAAGGAAAGTAAAGCTTTTTACAGAAAACGTTAATGTTTCAGTTTTAGTTTTTGAATAAAATATTATTAGCCACCTAATCAGACTTATTTTTGCAATAAGAAATATCCTTCTTAAATCTATAAACATCTTTACTACTAGATACATACGACTCTTATTTAATAAACATATATTGGTATTTCGTAAATAAAGATGGTTAATTTAAGTTTTTCTTCGGAAGTTTGGTTACATATGCTGTGATGAGCAGTACTAAATAGAATGCGATGAGGAGCAAATATTCTTTTCTGCACTCGCTGCATGTCAGTTGATTGTCATCATCAAACAATGCTTCCACCAATATTGACACTAAATTGCAACCACTCGATTGTCTAAGTTAGAATTCGTATACTACAGTTTACTCAGGAGTACATGCATAGCTTCTGACGCTCTTCTGATGAACTTTTGGAGACTGTAACTAAATGGTTTGTTAAAAACGCTGCTTATGATGCCCGGTGCCAGTTATTTCATATACTCGTAAACCATTTTTGATGCTTTCTGAATGGAACTACCTGATAGTATAGATCATCCTCCAATAAATGATGAATTAATTAACCATGGACGACAAGCTTGTAATCAAACAAATTTTAGAATTTGCTTCTAGAGTTTATCTAATACGGCTGATGCCCTTCTCGTGAATTCTTGCGGATTGTAATTAGATGCTTCGGAAATACCTTGCATCTAATGCACTTTGCTAATAACTTCGTTTAAACCAGTTCTAAGCTATTCTATAGTATAGGTCATCTTCCAATAAATGATGAATTAATTAACCGTGGACCGTTAAATTTTTACTAAACCAATTGTGTATTTTAGACTTCGTTTACTGCTCTTCTGGCATTTCTAGTAAATTTTTATGCATTGTAACTAATTGTTTTGCTAATAAGTTGCTTATGATGTTTTAATCATATTTATATTAAATATTTCAAGCTATTTTCTTCTAGCCATTTCAGCGTTTTGAGAATTTTAATGCTTTTCTTTTTCTTCTTCCCACGGTACTAAAATCCTAAGTGAATCTGGGTCTCATCAATAAGAGTTTACCACGCTTGTCTCACCTCAGCGTTAGACCTCCATCTTCTGACACCTGCTCGGCGCAGGTCTTCCTCTACATCATCTAACAATCTCATACGGGGCCTTCCTCGAATCCATGCCCCATCCGGCTTGCCATACAGGGCTCTCCTAGGAAAATTCTCGTGAAAAATTTGTTCTACGTGCCCTAGCCATCTTAATCACCTTTTCTTAATAACCGAAATTATGACGGCTTCTCCATAGTCTCTTCAATTCTTCATTTATGCCTACCGGGCTATAAATTTTTTTGGGAACATCGCTGGCATATAATACCACCGGCTTGATTATTGTATTACATATTGTGATCTTTGCGTTTCGGGATAGCTTTTGAAAGCGCAAAGCATTCTCTACTACGTATATACATCTGTTTCCTCCCGCTATCATTTCCTTAATATCGACACTCATGTCACTATTTTCTGCCACTACTGATCCAGGTACTTAAACTTGTCACACTTTGGGAAGCTATAGTTTTCGATGTGAATTTGCTCTTCTTCTTGCCGTTGATGACTGGATACTCGCAAATACTTTGTCTTTCCTCCGCTTAGCCCCAGTCCTTGTCTTTTGACATCCGCTTCAAATTCATCAAAGGCTCCTATAGCCTACTTGTGGTTTCGCTAGTGTACAAATTTTTTTTGTAAATCTCCATTAAATTTATATGCATTTTCTACTATCTGGCTGCTGTAAAAATATTATCGGTAGTGAATCTTCCCCGCCTGAATCCGTATTAAAATTCTCATATAATACTTTACGCCCAAATTATTAACCTTTTGTAAATAGCGATGAAAAATACTTTATAGACTATTGAGGATAGCGCTATACATATATGGTTCTTGCATTCTAGTTTATCTTCTTTCTTACGGGTGGGACATTTAATGGGTTTGCTCAATTCTTCTGGCATTCTTTCATTCATCCACACTTCACAGGTTAATGTGTACAATTGTTCTGTCCGTAGACCACCGTTACTTTTAAGAAGTTCCACCTGAATCCCAACAATTCCTGGTGCCTTGTGTTTTTTAATGTCTCTACTATTTCTTCAATGTCCTCTTTTTCGGGCGGCATTTCCTCATCATTTTTCATTTTTGATCCTGATCAGGTTTTCCTCCCTCTGTCTCTTTCTATTTGGATTCCCTGTTCCATATTCAGCAAATTTCGAAAATACCTCACGCATGGGTCGACAGCTACCTAGTAAGTTACATTTTTCGTGTCTACAATAGTCCGTTCTCGAATTAAAACCTGCTTTTATTTCACGTATTTCTTTAAAGAATTTCCTGTTTCTCTTTGTCTAAAAATCTTCTTCCACTTGCTCTAGTCTCTCCGTCTCTAGTCTACATAACATTTTAACCTTCTTTCTTAGGATGGCTCTTGTTCTTATCTGTAACATTTTCATCCTAGCTTCGTTTCTCTCCTTTACTGCTATTTCACATTCTTCGTCAACTCAATGAGCTCTCCACTTTTGTATCTTTCTGCCCAAAACTTCCTCCGCGACCGAATGCAACGCTCTCTTTAGAATACTCCATATCTCTTCTACGCTATGATCTCCCATTTCCACACGTAGGATTTCCTTTATCTTTTCCTTAGATCTATCGCTTACCTTTTCAGTTTATCTACATCGCACCGAATTCTGGCCTTCTTCTTGGCTTACCTGCTAACTTCTGTTAATACATTGCTCTCAACATAAAATGATCACTCGGAAGCTGCTTACATTCTATATTTCCGTCACATGTCTGCTGTCTTTGACTATGTGGACAATTTGGTGGCGTGTTCTACCATCTGGCGATGCCCACGTTTCCTTGTGGATTTTTTCTGAGGAAAAAATGTGCTACTTACATATTTTTAAATTTCTCGAGTAGCAAAATCTATAAACCTTATTCCCTTATCGCAAAATCTATAATACCTTTTTTAACGCCCATTTTTTGGCAGCAGTATTTAAATAATATCTCATTATGTGTCCATTAAACGACCGAAATTAGAGGATTAAATTTAAATAAACTTTTTTAAAATGATTTTACAAAAATAGTTACTAGACTGAAATATGCTTAATGTGGATAAACTTCAAATATGTTAGAATTCACCTTAAATGTTTCTTATTTATCTCAAAAAATTGTTTTCGCAGTAGTAACAATTTTGCAATTACTTTCAACATTTATTCCAGCAATTCTTTCGGAAAGTTCAAATTAGTTCTTGTAATTAGTAAATTAGTTCCCATTTTAGTTTTAGTTTTATTTGCAATTAGGAGACGGGTATTGATCAAAATTGTTAAGGAATATCACAGATTTTATTAACATTGTGTTCATGATTCACAAGGTTACTGTTATTATTAGGAGTAGCGTTCGAACGATCTAATTACAAACGTGATTCAATATGTGAAGCATCTAGCTTCAAAACTTCATATATTTTATCATTATCCGCGACAACTTTCAAAAGTTTCAAATTTCCCCAGGTATTTGGTGGTATATTAGTTTGAACATATTCAATAAATAGCTTAGGTTTCGAAAAATCTGTGCTTTAGTAATATCGTAGGCTCCGCTGACATATAGCATTTGTCAAATTTTTATTTAAACGTTTCGACCCAGGAGTTTCTTAAAGATGACAAGAAGTGAGCGAGAAATGACCGGAGTGTTGAAGGACGAGATAAGACTCGGACAGACATGCTTTAAAATATAGATGATAGTCAACTATATTAGTAAATGAGCGATATCTGGAGAGAAATTGAGAACAATGCTTTGTTTGGTTAAATATAACCACAACAATTACTATACCATATCGTTAAACGTGTGGGTTAGTATTCTTAACTTTGATATGAGCGAATATAAGTTGGGATTTTGAAATTAAAGATGTTTATTTAATAAACTATATCTATTAATTAAAGAACAAAATCGCTGAAATGCACAAGTTTAACATTTTATGAGTCAGAGAGGTTTTGATATGTAAACATATAATGATTTAGTAACCGGATAATAATGGTTAAAAGGCCTAGTGTCAAGACCAATAAATATTGGTCTTTTTGAAGAAGAAATGATTTAGTGTCTGAATGCTTTTAAAGATTCTTATTCATTAATTTCTTAACTTATCGCTAGAAACTCTTTTTATTCTCTCTAAAATACTTAAACAACAAATTTAAAAGAAATATTTGTAGATCAGAATATAATTACAACATTCAAATGTTTATAATAAAAATGCTTATATATTTCGTATTTGCTAATAACCTACTAAAATTATTTAAAAAACAATTTATTGAAACGTACGCAAATTAATTTATATAGAACAATTAATTTCCATATCATGTATCTAATTTTAAAATAATTAAGCAAGTACTTTATCTAAATATACGAGGAAGGTTCAAATAAATATAAATATACTACACAACAAAACCAGCAACTTTTACGATGATTTAAAATTGACTGTCTTCTTGCTTTCATGTTGCTGTGGGTTATTCCCGCTCTTCTTACGAGAACCTAGAAACTCAAATCTCTATATCTAGCTAAGATATTCCTTTCCGCTAGAAATCATCAGTGTGTGGTTGAATTGTAAAGAAAAGATTTACGGGGTATCTTAAGCTGAAGACAAAATGATGCAGATCATAGAAACGGGACAAGCCTACTCTTTTCTATACGTTAAGAATTTTAACCATTAATTTTTAAGGCTATTTTAAATTACATAGAAATAAAATAGTTACCATCAGAACATAGTCATATCAAGAACTTACCACATTTGAAGTAATTTGTAAGAATATATTATGAATTATTATGTAATGTGTTTAGGTATTTACAGATTGTTTTAAATTCATATAAATATTTGCATCAAATATACAAGGATTTTTTATAAACAAGCTTTAAACAAACAAGGAATAAATAACTTTTTTAAAATAATAAATGCTCCAAGTGAAATTATTTAATACCAACATCTCTATAATTTATGATGTATCTATAATTAACTAGTTTTTAGATAATATTCAATAATTACTTAGTAATTAGATATGTGCTAATTTCGAGAATTTTAAATGATAAAATTATAACAATAAGTTTAAAAATTGAGGAACGGTGGACACGTGTTTCTGGCGTAGTGTAGCCTTTATCAACACCCCCTCTTTCCAACTATAGGCGCAATTAGATGCAGTGATACATTGCGCCTATAGTTGGAAATGGAGGGTGTTGATAAAGGCTACACAACTCCTGCCTCAATTTTTAAACAAATTATTATAATATTCTTATCATTTACAATTTTTGAAATTAGCACCTATCTAATTAAATAATCTGTCTTTCTGCAAACAGTAAATAGTACTTACTTTCTTCATTGAATTACTTAGTAACCGGAATGAATTATTTTATTTTATTCAACTAGGATGTGAAGAATCAATTGCATTTTTGCATTCTTTAATACATTTTTTGTATTTATGAACCTGACTGTTAAAGTTGAAGTCTCTACTTTAAATAGGTACCCAGCTTTAATTTTAGGCACCAATTTTTATTCACATTTTACTTTCTATTCAATAATTTTATTATAATGTTATTATACTCATAACGATTTGTCTTATCTTGTTGTCTGCACCAAACCTTTCCAAAGGTCCTTGTGTCACTTGAGAGTATGTCGTTTCCGGAATTACTCGAGATGCTTCTATGCGTTGTTGTTTATTTTATTCGCAAATTATATTTGCATATTCAATACGTCTTTCAATTGGTAGATGTCTTTCCCTTTTTACGTTGTTTCCGGGTTGACTAAAGTTAATGGAGATTTCTTTTCCTTATTTCCTAACCTCTCCACAGTGTGGAATGGTATCCCTTTACTTGTAAGCTTTTCAACTATATCTATTTTATCTAAACACTAAAGGATGCCCCTCTGCCACTATTTAAATTTATTTTCCTCTGGAAATACACAAGTGTGGTATTTTTCTTTTTCTTAGTCTAGAACTATTCTTAGCTTTCTGTCAATCCTGAACATTTGCCGTAAATGGCATTTGTGGTTAAAATCACAAATGACATTTACTGATTCATATCTGCATAATTGGTGGTGGTTTTCTTTGTTATATATTTCAGAGCAAACACGTAAAACAAAACATTTGAAAACTGTTTGAATTAGACTCGTACATAACAAAACAATGTTAAAATTTGCTACTTTAGACTTTATGGGGGGAATATACATAAGAGGTCGTCATTACATCCATTGAAAATATTGGAGCAAGCAAATATCATCTACATTCTTTCAAGACAATAGCCGCCATTTGTTAGTAATAAGAAACAAAATATTTAATAATCATCAAACTTTATTTTGTCAGTAAATGAAAATGTTCTAAATAGAGTTACTTTAAGACGTTAACAATGTGAATGATGACCTAACAACTACACCACGTCTGGATGTTTAAGCTATTTCAAAATTCGTATTCAATGTTGCATGTCGTCTATTTACAGGTTTCTTCTGAACAAGTAGGCGAAACGGAACTAACTCAGTTGTTCCGTGTCGTCTACAACTCAGTTAGTCCCATTTCGCATTCTTGTTAAGAAGAAAGCTGTAAATAGACGACATGCAACATGTAATACGAATTTTGAAATAGCTTAAACATCCAGACGTGGTGTAGTTGTTAGGTCGACGACTACTAAAAAGGAGTACTGAAAAAAGTTACTCTAATACTGGAAAAATTTTTACTGCAAAAAAGTTTTGAAAAAAATTGATTCTCGTAGGTTTTTTTCAACATTTTCTACAGTTCCACACGTGATATTATATTAAATTTTAGGCAAACTCTTTGCTGAATATATTCATTTGAAGAAATCGGACAGACGCTTGAAGTTCAACAAACCAATAAACATAATCAAACTGGTTGACAGATTGCCCTGATATTGTGCATCATAAATTTTTATATTACTGTCCGTTATTTCAATATTAGATGCGCGACTGATGCAAACTCATTAAAATTTGCTGCAAAAACATGAATTTCAAACATTCTGGATGCCTAATATAGAATTAATTCTTTTACTGTATATTATTTCTTATATTTAATTAATTGTAATTTTTTGTTATCCAGATGAAAAGAAAAAACAAAATAAAGGAAATAAAATTTTATAATATTGTTGCCTTATGAAAAATAAAGGTCTTGTGAAATGAAAGTTAAATGCAAAATACTTTACTAAATAAATCGTATAAGCTTAACAATGCCAGATGTTGGTTGTTTTTTAAGTAAAATTTATAATTTGAAATATACTTAAATGCATCAAAATGCATGCAATGTTGTTTGTATATAAACGTTATATTTTGAAATAAATGACAAGATTTTATTATACTCATGTTAAAGAGCTGTTATTAGATGTTAAAATAAAGATGTCTATTAAATTTTCTACATTTATGATACAACATATTTGTCGCGTATATCGGCCTATAGCTATTGCTATATTTATTATATACACTTATTAAAATACATGCCATTAAAGTAATAGCATATTCATTTGCGAGATGTTATCTATTTTTGAAATGGTTCACATTATTATATTGTTTATTTACAACAATTCATTTAATCTAATATGATTTTTGTCATATTTCATAAATTTTTGTCAAGTTTGTTGGAACGTTGATTTTATTTTTAAGATATATACATTTTACAAACAAACTGTATTTGCTGTTGTGAGCATTAAATTATAATAAAATATAAATATAGGAGTTTTTAATTTACTTTTAAATGTGTCACTTTTTTTAATTGAAAGTATTCAAAAAAAAATCTTTTAAAATCGAAAATTTATTTTCTACAAAAAATACGTTTTTTGCAAATGGCTACATCATGTCCCAGGTAGCACAAAATTATTCTGAGCATATACTACGCATATGCTTTTAAGTATATTGAATGTTCATAGAACATCCGTGAATGCGAGAAACAGAGCAGAAGTATGTTCTCTGCACATTACTGTTGGCCAATTTTTGATGTCTTATTGCCATGCGGTAAGCATGTATTTTGAATATGCGAATAATGTACCTTGCATGTGCTATACATACTATAATATGACTTCAGAACATTATTGGAACATCGTGTGCATGTTTAAAATATATTCCTAATATATGATTAAAGTTGTAACCTTTCCTTCTTTCTTAGGATAGAAGTAAATAATTAGCATAGAATTTTAGGATAGAAATAATTAGTACTTCACTCTAAATAAACTTAGATACTTGATTTAATATCAGACTTTTTAAAAATGTTTATAAACATGAAAAAAATTAATACTTTATAGTTATTACATTCTCTTAATTTTTGTCGCATTCAGGGAAATATAAGTATAAAATTTTATACTTTAATAAAAAAGAAAAAAAATTATGTTTCAAAGAATTTAAATCTTTTCCCCAGATTTAAATTATCTGTCTTGATCCTAATCTTATGATTATAATTTTATGTGAAAAAATTGTGTTAAAAAATTGAAAATATTTAAAATTTTTATTGTCCATCAGAAGATTTATGACATCCGTATGCTACGAAACGAAAAAAGAGGAAAGTTCAAAAAAATGCACAAAAAAGTGATATACATAATTCAAAAAAGGTTTTAATTTATAAAAACATTTTTATTTTCGGAAGAATTAAAAATGTTATTTTAAAATAAAATAAAGATAAAAATTAGTCAAAATAGAAATCTATATTTCTAATTTTAAATAATTAGAAAAATTACAATAAAATAATTGTAAATAATTAATTCGCGTCGTTTGCATGATTAGACGACTTTTGTCTATCTCTAATAAAAATTCTCTATTAAAATCGGATACCATTCAGTGCGAGATAGTATTTATCTAGGGCCAACACACTTACTTCGATTATCCGTAGCTTATAATTTTTGAATTTTACTGTTTAAATTTTTAACCGAATACGATTAAAAACTTCGGTTAACGATTATTTCAAAATTAAACATTATAACTATGAACCAAATCAAATATGTAAAGTTTTTTATTGAATTGCTTTATATTTATAACTTTATAGCTTAATGGCTTTATGCTTAAACATTTTTAGCACCCTAATAGGCAGTTTGTTTCAATATTAATCTAGTACAAATATCTATAAGTACCATGAACTTTAAAGAGGTTAACGTATTTGATTGTGTATACTTTATATAATTAGGAAAAAAAAATTAGCGCCAAATGTAGATAAAAATCTATTTTCGGAATATTCTTAGTATATTACAATAGAATGTCCATAGAATGTCCCTGAAAAATATACTTATTATGTACTATCTGGCAAGAATTTCGCATCATATAGGTGGCATATACTAGTAATATAGCGAATATTCAGAACATGCTTAGAACAAATTCAGGACATAATTTATTACTATCTGTGTAGTGAGCCCATACAGATGGGCCAATAATTATATTCATTTAAAGAATAAATTCTCTTTTGATACTAGGAGGATTTTATATTTATTTTCATATCAGCGGAAAGCTGAATTGTATCTATGCAACCATTTATTTTAACGGAATAAATTTAAATGAATATTTCTTCTACTCAAATAGTTCGTTTCGTCTATTGACCCTCTCAATCATTATTATCAAAGAAATAAATAATTAATTTTGTGATATAGATTATTAAAGTAAATCAGTGGTTTTATTATTATGTTGAGTACTTATTCATACGCTTGTTTCTTCAGAGATGCTTCACACTTTTGAATTGGCAAGGACACATTTGAATTGGCTTCACACTTTTGAATTGGGCTATGCAGTTATTGAATAAATTCAATAGCTGCATAGCGTAAATTGTTCTAATCTGTTCCGAGAATTTTGACTCTTTTGGAAGCATCAATTATACATTTGTAGTTCTGTGTAAAGTTTATTAAAGCGTTAGGCTAATGTTTATGCAATAAGAATTGAAGAAGATTCCATAAACAACAGACCTTTGTTGTCATGAAGCGGTCTCATAATTAAGTTATTTAAATTCTTGTTAATTTTGAAGTATTTTATTGTGTCCAGAGTTAGTAGACAAAACAAGTGACTTATCATTTGTTCAATAAAGTATTGGCATCGTTTATTAATATGTTATTATGAGGGTCTAATATAACTTAAAAAGTTTTAATTTAAATCAATGGGTGAATCTAACAAGTGTGATTGAATTTGTTCAAAAGAGAAAAATGTTAATAATTTATTACTGGATTACTATGAAGGTCTATTTCATATTAACGACTTTAAGAAAATTTGTTAGTTCGTAGTTCATTTGTTTATTGATTATATTGTTTTTATGCGATCATTCACTCACATAAATGTGAATCTGTTGTTTCGAAATATGTGACACTCTAGTCTTGAAATTCCTCTCTCTATGTCCTATATAAAATTGTTGACAAGTCTGGCAATCCAGTCTGTAAACCCTATATTGTTGAGAAGTAGATGTTCTATCTTTGTTGTTTTTGCACTTTCTAATTTATTTGATGTATGAAAGCTAACACCTTGTGACAATCCTTATTTAAATAACAATATGTGTTTTTAGTATACACTTGGAAGGACAATTTGTTATCCGAATGGTAGAGTAGGATATCAAAAAATGGGATTTTAGAGTTTATTGATAGTTCATATATGAAATTAATATCTGGATGAGCTGAGTTGAACTGTGAATTCAAAAGGGGTACCTCATTTAAATTACCATCAAAGATTATTAAAATATCATCGACTCATCTTTTGTAAAACTTGATTTGTTTGATGAGGGTCATCTGAACTTAATAGTTTCTCCTCTAAGTTGGACATGAATAATTGTGATAAGCTAGGGGCTAGACAATTACCCATTGGTAGGCCTGTGGTTTCTCTTTTTTGAGTCCCGTTGAATACAAAGTCTTGTTTGAGACAAAGTTTTAAAGTATTATGTAAGAATTGGTATTCTACATCCGAATGGGAGCTATTATTGTGTTTGTTTGAAACTAGTTCTATTACTTCAGGTTTTGGTATGGACGAGAATAAACTCGAAACATCAAAAGAAAAAATATTATACTGAGGAAAAAATTTGAAATTTTGCAGTTCTTTAATCAAATGTTCGGAATTTAAAATTGAATTATCATTGTTGATGTTTCATCATCATCATCACACAGCCAACTGTGTCCACTGCTGGACATAGGCCTCCCGTAAACTTTTCCATTTCATCTACGGTTTTTTTTAGCCATACTCTACCACGCTGGCTATTGTAGGTTGGTAGAGGGAAATCGAGGATAGTGGGAAGGAAAAAATTTTGGGTTTGGGTGGATGAATGGGGAGAGGACAATG
>WYDF02259337.1:0-19449 GCA_009867245.2 Adranes taylori
TCATATAGTAGGCCACTCGGAAATTGGAAGTGTAACCTGTGAATTTTTCGAAGTATTCTTCGTTCACAGGTAGTAAGCTGGTGTGCTTGCGCGATAGAAAGAGTAGAATATAGAACAGCTCTATAGTCTATCAGTCGCCTAATATAGGTTATGTAACTGTGATGTAGAGTTTTTGTATGACAGCCTCTAAAACGTCCTCTGAGTGTGGAGATCAGTTTCACGCGTTTGTGTACCCTGGAAAGGGTGTATTTTAGATCGGAATTCCAGTTAAATGTTCTATTAAACCAGACACCTAGATAACAGATTTCGTCTTTTAACGAAATGGGTTCATGCCAGAGTCGGAGTTTGATGTGGGCGCGGTTTTGATGTTTCTTGAATTCTTTTGTTTATGTTCCCCTATTTAAATACTTTACCTAATGCGGCCCATTATAATACTAAGCAATACAAACAGATGAATAGGTAATCCAATGAAACAATACATTCGGGGCGACAAGCGTTATTTACTTTGACTTGCCTCAAGTACTCAAGTGGTTTATTAACTTCCTTTTTAATACAATAAATTATTTGACTTTAATCGCGCTGGTTTAAATGACCGACAATGTGGAGTGAAATTAATTATAATACAATAGTCGAGTTAGGAAGATTCAATTTCGTTCCATAAAAAGAAGTGAAACATAAAAGTATGGTGAACTAGGTATAAATTTTATTAGATATATTTCCGCTTTTCGATTGTTGGGAATGAAACGTCTATGGTTTGTCAATATCGACTGATTTTTTTTATGCTGGTGCGGCTGATGATGAGGACATCGGTCATTTCTAAATCCGGTCGAATCGGTGAAATACGTTGTTGCGTGATGCGAGTGAATGAAGGCGATCTGAGACTAATTGGACGAATTGAGACGAATTGGAAAGCGATGGATTACTGGTGACGATGTATTACTGGTGATGTTTACTCGTTGATCGTGGTGTCTCCTGTCTCTATTAGTTTATTTGACGCCGGCCTTCTGTTGGTTGTATTGAAGACATGGTTAATAGGTAAGGGGAGAGTTAGAAAACTAAATACGAGGAAAACCAAAACAAGTGAAGACGAGGAAATCGAATGATTCTGCTTTTTGTAAGTCACAATTACAAATTGTTACTTCAAGAAGCGCAACATACTCGCAGAAGTAACGAAAATCACCAATTCTTAGCGTACACACACTCGTTATGTATTTGCTTAAGGAGTATGGAAAATAGCTTTAGGTAACTTTACAAGGCTAGTAGGTCAGAAATAGCACCTGTCTAGAAAGTAAATAAAAAAGTTCGGTTAAAAACGGTTAGAAATTAAGAAATATATAATAAAACTATGTATGCAACGAAAACATATAGCCTATGCACAAGAAAAGCGACACAAGTCAAAAATGCAAGCTTTTCAGTAAAGCGCCTTTAAGAAATACACTCCGAAACTTGTTGATTTCTATACTAAATTTTGAAACTGTACCCCATGAAAATGTGGCAAATATTCACTATTTATCATATCTTTGGAAAAATATTGCTCTGGTAATATTTAGAATCCCAATATTTGAAATATTCATCCCTTATGTTGTCTTGTCTCATTTTTCTTCAAAAAATTTCTAGAAATTATAGGAGAATGCTGTGATGTAAAAAAAAAATTCAAAACTCGAGCAATTTATTTAAGGAATAACTTTTAGAAATACATTTGCCGAAAAAACTAAGTAAACCTCATTTCTTTCTATGATTGATCCCTAACTTTGAACCGTACAGCTTTTGCAATTCTAATCTCTTATTCTCCTTCTTATTATTTCTAAGTAACACGGTATTTATTTCTGAAAGTAATTCCTGACTATATGAATATTTGTAAAGTATATTGAGTGGTTGTTTTCTTTCAAATTTTCTTATTCTTATTTTTGTAATTTTGATAGTCTGTTTTCCAAAAAATGTTGTAGTTGCTAGGTCCTTTATATTCCAAAAACCCTCGTGGTTTAGTTCAAGAACGCTGTAAAGCTGGTTTCTTTTTTTGGCAATTCTTATCAATGTAACGCATTGTTCCGGGAGTTAAGTTGGGCCACTTTTTAAACATCGTTTAATCTGTGACTCTATCACTGAGTGTACTGAGTTCCCTTCATTTTGGATACGGCCTTTAATCAGATTCTTGTGTGTAATACTATTTATAAAGGCATACTATATTTAAGTAAACAGGTGTCTATTTCATTTACTCCTCGAATGCCCTCTCCTTCATGCCATACATAGCAAATTACATCATGACTCTTTAAATTATACATTGTGAAATTCTATACTGGTAATTTGGATGTATAATAGATGCATCCCCTCGAGGACACTGAAGTACAAATTCCAAATCATATACACATAAAATCAAATTATCTTCTGAATTTGTTTTGTCCCTTTCTTTTTCTATTCGCGACAGATCTTTCTCCAAGGGGTGATTTTCATATTTTTCTTGCAATTCTTGTTTTCCGTTCTCATCACTATTCATATAATAGATGCAGTCTTCACATTGGTCTATTTTCGGCTTGAAGAAAGAAATGTTGAAGTTGGTTTTGTATACGGTTATTATACATGAAATCATTAGCATATGGCAAATTCTGTTGTTTATGATGAGCTACGTAATCTCTATGTAGTTGTACCACAGTTTTTCCACCTTCAATATATTCCCGGACAGAGTTATGGCGACGATAGTCGATTTCAATGCGTGGTATGCTTTCAATGTGTTTTTGTGCACCTTGCTTTATCTCCAATTCAATCTGTGCATGACGCCCATGCTTGCCTCTCATGCATGCTGAAACGACGATACCTCCAGTAGATAGTGCCGTTTTCTCGATCTATCTTCTTATGGGTCGATCTGTTATTCCTAATGTCGACTTAGAAAATGGTTTGCATACTCTCATTTTTGTCCCATCTATTGTAAAATAAAAAGCGTTATGTATCTGTATTTGGGATAAATTTGCTCCACACTTCTGGAAAAAAAAACATCTCATTGCCCTTGTAGTTTACCTATACGCCAATATTCAGAGAACCACCTTTGAAGAACATTTCAATTTGCATTTTTCCGAACAAGGTAGGTCCCATCTTTCTAGCAGCAAACAATCTCTTACTTTTGGAACTTGATACATATTCCTTTCCTAAATTTGTGTACTGTTCTGCAATTTAATTGCAGGTGAAGGAATGTCTTCATCATTCTGAGAGTTAGATTCCGGCTATTGTATAGTTTGCTTCTTCTTTATGCTGCTGCTGAATGATCTGGTTGAACTGACTGGCTTGATTTTATACTAATGTTTTGCAAACATCCCTCTTTGTACTACTATTAAGTTCAAGTTGCACAGGAGTTTCCTCAAAAGGGATATTGGACAACCAGTTTAAGACTTTTTTCGACGCGCTTTCAGATTAAGCTTCTATGCTATCTAAATGACCAGTTTTTTTGCTCTGGCAGTACAAGTCAGCAACAATCCTCATATTGTAGCGGTTGGTTCTCATCATTACATTTTTATGTGTGTCCTTCGCCAATTTGAGTATCAACTGAGTTGTTTGTGACTTCTTAATGAGCACTGAAATCAAATAAATACTGAATGTTTGAAAAAAGATTGAAATATAACTATACATAAAATTGCAACATCTAATAACAAATAGCTCTAATCACCGTAAAAGAGTACATTAAAAGAGTACATCTTCATAAAAGAGTACATTATTTCTGAATTGAAATATAGTATGCTTATGATAAATACTAGAAAAAAATGTAAAATGTGTTTCGCAGGGTTATGGAATTTTTGGTCAATATTGACAAAAATGGTACCTCGCCCTCAGGTTCGTAAAGATCTCGTCACAATTTGCCATTCCGTTGTCTTAACTTATTAACCTACCTATTTAGCCTATTGATCTTATTTTTACATCGTTCAAAGTAGGCAGGTAAATACCATTAAAATGTCTGTGTGCATAAATTAAATGAATCCAGACTATTGACTGAACTCAAATAGTTCATGATAATTACGGAGTTTGGTGACGTTGTTTATAAAGAATAGTGACATAGCTGAAAAAAACCACATGCTGAATGTTGAATGTGTTGCAAAATTATTGAAGTTAATTAAAACATTATTGAAGAAAAATAAATTGAAAAACAAACATATCTCTATAATCGAAGGTGTCACAAGTCTAAATATATCACATTTCTGCATAAGTTTGTGAAAGTGAATCCGTAACAATTTGAATTGTGTCGTTTTTCCTCACCAAACGCGCGCACACTCGTTTATTAATCAATTGGTAACTGAGATGTGTCATTTTTCCGAGTTCGCTTATGACATTGATGTATATATATCTGGCAGGCCCTAATCTTGAGATATTGCTTTTTTTGAGCGAGTAGCGGCTAATTGAATATATCTATTATGTAGTATGTACGAATATATGTGTTATGTACTTTTATGTAGCCTATGCAATCAAGTTTATACAAATGTTCTATCTTTTATCTGTCCTGAGATATTTCAAAAAGTTTGTTAAACTTGAAATGTAGCAACACAGCTTCCTGTACAATTTGCCAGCATGGGACTTTTTGTATTCGATGTGTAATACAATGTACTATATGTTTGCGAATGTACTATATTTCAGCCTCCAAGTTTAAATACGAAATTTCTGAACAAAAAATGGCTCCTCTGCGCTATATTGGATTTATAAAAAAAAGAAATCTTAAGAAATCTTTCTGCATCTGTCTATTCATAGTCTACTCCATTCTACCAAATTTCATCCAGATTGGTCCCATCGGGAAGCACAAATTCTTAAACATACATTCGTACAATTTTTGAACAAAAAATTCTAAACGTACAATCCTTGAACATACATTTGTGGGTTTTTCTGTCTTTCACGTTTGGCGCCAAATATTTGTGGATGTTCGTAGTTCCTCACCTTGTCTGCCTTCGCCAGGATGATCGAAAACACGGTTAATGGGTGTCGGTGGAAGTTGAAAAAAATGTAGATAGGAGAATAAGATGTAGAAGATTCAGCAGATAGCAGTGACATTTGACCTAATGTGTCGCGTAATTCTTAGCTTTTAAAAATGTAGATGTCGATGATGATTTTTCATTTACAAATTTTAAATTAAAAAAAAACGATTTATTTTATTGACGTTTACTATAGCAAACCGCTCTTTACACTGCGACTATGCTCGCTGTCAAAAGTCAGGTTTGAACGTTCCAATCAGTATAATTCTCTTTAAAAGTCAGGTTCAAAGAGAATTATACTGATTGAAACGTGCGAAGTGCTCACTCGAAGACACTCAGACCATGCTCTAAATGCGCCTCATCGAAGCTGGCTTGGGATTACCCTTTTATTTGTAATCCGAGATTTGGTGTCCGGCTTCGCCGATCGTAATTCTTCACGTTGCAGCGGTAACTAGACAGGGCGTAGACGAAATTTCTGCTTAAATCTTCAAGAATGAAGAATTTTCCTATAATAACAAGCGCCCTTTCATATGTTACGAATCCTAAAGAACAATATATCGTAATATCCTTGCAAAAGATTATAGGATTATAAGATTATTTAACAGGGAGCAATCCAATCAGATTGTACGTGCAACCGAACAACGGGTTGAGATCCCCTTCTACCACAGATACCAACCAATTAAGGGAATGGCGGAGGTAGCATTCAAAACGGCGTAAGCTCCTCTCAAAGGGTTGAAAAATCTAGTTATGTTTAAAATGTTATGTTAAGTTATGTTATGTTTAAAAATCATGTTTAAAATACTTTTGTTTGTGTAAATGAAACTGTTGCGACATGAATTCTATATAGCCTTTTTTATTCTATACATTCTATATAGTGTAAGTAAATGGTATATTTTTGAAGAAACTAAGCTAGGGCTCCAGGACTTACTCCAGGGCTATATAAATTAACTCTTCATCAAGTTTAAATTCTGCGCTCATTGCAATATAACGTTAATTTATATAGGAGTATAAAATATATAAACTTTAAAATATGCAGAGACATAAAAATTTTCCACGTCTTGTGGAGAAAATCGCCACGAATTTTAATATCTTTTAACATTCCTATTTTCTAATTTCTCTATCTCGAAACATAATAACTTTACTATACTAAATTCAATGCCAATAATTTTCTAGATAAATTTATTACCACCACTAAAACTACTTAGTCTTTACTCTTTGTACGAATCAATGAGTTAAAATGTAGAATACCTAATAATGCGGCATAGAAACATTGCTATTCTATTTGTACTTGTCATGGTTGGCAATCAATTGCGATAAAATATAAGTCACAATGTAACTATACTTTGACCGTATTGGACGTGCTCTAGCGTCAGAATCTATATTTTGTTCTCGAAATGCCACTAATACATTTAATATAGTGGTCTGGATAAGTCGTAGTTTAGTAAACATCTTTTGTTATAGAATGGCTTTTAAAAGAAATTATATGAATGATTATACAGAAATTAGAAAATGGCTTCCAGTGCTTTGCAGTATATCATTGATTAAATGAAACCACAGAACTCCTGCTCCAAAACAAAAAAGTTTTTTCATGTCAAGAAACAGCAGCGTTTCGAGGTCTAGAAATGCCTCATCATCAGGCTACAAGAATATATTAACAATGGAGTCATTAAAATTTCTTAAATAAAATATGAAATTTGAAATCATAATAGCACCAGATAAACTTTGAGATATTTTGCATTAAAACATATTAACTCTTCTTCTTTTAGTGAAATTTACGTCGGTATACTTCTGATTCAGAAGCCCATCACAGACTACTTAGTTTAGAAAAGTAGGAAATGTTGTCAAAATTGTAATAGTCTTGTGGATTAAGGCAACCATTTGTTTATATTTCAAATATGATTAATCTGTTCTTCTTTTCTTGAATATCCGATAGAATCTTTCATACCTCCCATCGAATCTTCCGTATCTTTGAATTCCAATTCTTCCATACCTCCATATAGAATCATTTTCATGCTTCAAATAGTTAGAATCATTCAGAGTCCAATTACAGGCATAGCGAATTCAACCTAAACTGAGATTTAGTTGGAATAAATTTGGCCGAAGCCTCTGTCATAACATCAATGAATGGGTCATAGTTCACAATACACTGATTTGATGAATTACGGAAAACTGTGTAACCCTTCCAATCGGCCTTATTAAAATCTTATCCTTTTCTTCCACTCCCTCTATACCTCTCTTCCTATTATATTATTTCCTTTCCCATATGTCCACTAAACTCCCCCTATTCCTTATTTCCCTTACTTCTACGTTTCCATCTTTCTCGCCCCTCTTAAAATATTTTCCATTATCCCCGTATTCTTCAGCTTACGCCCCATATACTTCCCAACCACCAAACTTTGTTTCTCCATTCATTCCATTCCCTCATACGCATTCACTAAGTGTTCCCACATTTCGTAATCCAGAAAACACACTCTACATCTTCTATACTCCTCTTTCATGCAATAATTATTTCCCATTTCCTTGCTATCACACCTGAATCTGGGAGTTATTCTCTTTTCTCTCACACTCATCCCCGATCTTAAATAGTCCAGCATCATTCCCTCCACTATAAAATGTTCGTATTTTCTGTTATATTTACTTCTTCTCATTCTTTCACACATCTCCTTCTACATCCTTCAATCTCTGTTCAACCTTCACTTCACATTTGGTCACTCCGCTCGTTTTATTGTACTATTCATATATAGACTATCCACAATTTATGAATAAACTTCCTCTATCCCTTAACCATTCATTATCTTCTGCCCTCTCACATACCATGCCTCCACATATACTCTTTCTCATTCACATCTCCCATTACTTTCCTTTCATATCTTACCATCTTATTTACTCCATATATCCAACATGTCCCACGACCAAATGCTCCTCCTACTAATACCCGCCTACTTGACCTCTTCTCTGTACATCCTCTAAATCAGACGATAAATGTTATATAAATTCGCACTCAATCGACATCCTTGTTTCACTCCATTATTCACCCTAAACCACTTTGAGAGACATTTACTTACTCTGAACCTTATTTTTGTACCTTCGTATAAACTTTTTATCCTATCACACAATCTTGCTGGTATATCCACTTCACTCATTTTGTTCCACAATTCAGCAGAACCCCTCCCTTGCACGAATCCAAATTGCGTATTTAATAACACCCTTTACCCCATTCTTTATCCTCCATTTTTTTACTCAACACTCTTGCATAAATTCTGTTAACCCCATTCATCACTGTCACTCCTCTATAATTATTTACAACCTTCATATTTCCATTCCTTGTGCACCGATATCATCTCTCCCTCTTCCAATTCTCAGGAACTAACTCTTTACCCATCCATACCTTATTCATACATCTTACTAGAGCATAGTCATCTTCCACGCCTCCATTAGAATTGGCTACACTCCCCTTCTATATATTGTTTATCACAACACTCACCTCTTTTTCACAATGTCTTTTCGTCCCCTTTCCACTACAATATTTTCTTCCTTCATTTGATCACCTTCCGATTCATCTTCAATCTTATTCTTTTTCGCATAGATATTTATATTTAATTTTTAATTACGATTTAAATTTTAAATAGAATGGTTGTGAGCTCTATTGAAGCTCACTTGAGCTCTACATTCGTCACTGACTAGTGCTTCAAAAATGCTATTTAATTAAATGTTTGCATACACATATTTATTCACAGATTGATATTTTTAAATCAACAAAATGAATTAACCATTTATATATAAAGACTGTGATGTTGTATTAAATATATGATCCTTATCCGATCAAACCTATACTTGTGGCGTAACAAAATGTTCCTATATCTGTCGAAACATACGAGAGAGAAATAACATGTGGCCGAAACAAGTACAAATTGCACCTTTGTGCTAATAGGTACGTTACATAACTGTCGCATGTTTCCGATGTCCAAATCCCATCACGTGGATTTGGAAGAGAATGAGCGAGAGATTCGGCCAAGTTAATCACAATTCACGTGGGAATAGTTATACATTATGCAGGCTAAAGTATATTAGTTCCCAGGAAATTGCGTTGGAATATAATTGAAAATTAACATATTTTTATCAAGGATGAAATTTTAGTTTCTAGTTTTAGATTTATGCTGATTTACTGTGAATAGTCTTCATTTGAACTAACAAAAGATTTTCAACTTTGGGGTTTGACGCACCTTGGACAGGAAAATATTTACGTTATACATTTTTGTATAACGTAAATATTCCTTTTCCTTTTTAAAAGTAAGAATTTGTGGATGGTACCGCCACCCGATTGTTCCCTGTATTCGCCCAGTATACACTTGACTAAATCAGAAAAAACATTTGCATTTCCCGGGATTAAGATTTTATAATAAATTACTATCTGTGATAAGAAATATGTCATTAATTAAATTTTGGCTAGCAAATTCTATCTTTCTTTTTAAAATCCTCCTCGTCGCCAATTAATGTTCAAAGAAACTTCTTTGAATTAAAAAAAAACTATCTTGAAATTGCATTAAAATATTATTTATTCGAAATCATTTTATTAATTTTGGACAATTAAATTTTATTACAATTATCCTAACTCTGATAACACAGATTGAGGTTGTAACCATACTGTTCCAAGTTGGTTGAATTTAAAACTTGGCAGAATATTGCCCGATTCCTAGGTGGTATGGGTTTAGCAATATAAGTAAGTTCAACCGAACTTGAAGTAATGAAATTCCATGTTTGTGATCAAACTATGCTTGTCTCATGTATTATACTTCGGGTTCCATTTTTGTTAACAACGTCCGCAGATTGCCACATTCAGTGATATATAGCTTGTTCCTCTTCTGTGACAGTAAATTGGTCTGTGACAGTAAATTGGCTACTGCACTCAATCCTCGCTGAGCCAAATAGGAAGAATGAAATGCAATTAAATATTTCTCTACTATTGACCCCAATCCAGGGTAAAGAACTGGTATTGATTTTTCAAGCCAGAACTCTTGATACCCATGTTTGAATTTTACTTTGAGCTCTTCATTAGCTGCGAGTTCTAAGAGTTCCTAGTCCGATTCTGATGATTCTTCAGTAGCTACATCTGCGAAAGGATTTAAAACCCAACTCGGTATATTCATGTTTAAAATGCATCGGAACCGGTCTGTAAAATCAACATGAAGAACGTCCATGTGCTGGCAGTAAGTAAGGAAATGTTCTTGTTTTGCAGAGACTGCTGATTATGTGGAAAAGTGGTTGTATTCACATTTGTTTAGATTTCGTTTGAATAGAAAAAATTTTTTCGCAAAAGCAGCTATGAGATTTTTGTTTTAATTAAATTTAACTCATCACATTGTAACTGTAAATTAACTTCATTTAATACTTTAAACAGGTCTGCGAAATAAGTAATGTAATTTCTTGAATTAATCAGGTTTTCGCGCAATTGTTCCTCTCTGTGTTCAAGGAAGTCCAGTACTGAGTCAAGTAGATTTAAAAAAACGATTTAGATAAACACTTTTACAAAACCAACGTACTTTTATGTGCAGCAGCAAGCGATTGTATTCTTCATCATTTTCACTACAAAGCTTCCCAAATAATCGGTCATTTACTGAATTGCTTCTAAGCTTATTGATTGCTCTAATAACGTATTGCAGTGACTGAACTACGTATAACGTAGTTAAGTCAGATTTTTTGCAACCAAATTCTGACGATGAATAATACAATGTACAACGAGTACATTTGGTACTGCTTGTTTCAAAGCGATATGAAATCTTTTGGGGCTTCTGAAATCTTTAAGGAATGTCCTGGAGTAACAGGAATTCCTTTCTCTCGAAAAAACTTTTGCATTGTATTAAATATAGTTTCTCCCCCTTTGTATCAGTTTCCAAATTTTTTGCAAATAATAACTCGTGACAATTTTTTTCTTCTTTAACAAATCTAACGTATGATAAAAGTATTTTCTTGTTGTTTGGTAGAGTTGACTTATCGAGTTGAATGGAAAATTTTCAATTCTTTAAGTAATCACACAATGACAGTTCAAAGTCTTTGGACATTTTATCTATTCTTCTGTGCACTGAAATATTACTCAGAGGAATTTTTCTGATTATATCTGATGGTCTCTTAGGATGAAGGACAGTTTTTATTATCTCTTTCACTGGCGACAAAATCAATTCCTCGCCAATTGTGTGTGGTTTTCATGCTTTTGCAATAACAATGAAGCGTTGTATGATGCTCGTAGTCCATCATCTTCTTGTTGTGAAGACGACGAAAAAATGTTTGACCAGTTGAAAACAGTTGGCTGTTTTAAATATTTCTTTTCCGGACCTTCAAAGCAGGATAAATCTGGGTTCTTCTTATCAGTATGCATTTTGTTCAAGTGTTCTTGTAGTCTAGACGGTTTCATGGCTTCATTTGGAAAAACTTTTTGGAATCGCCCCCGTTGGAAACTATGGTCTAGAAAATAGCCAAATTGTAAACGTACTATATATTTACTGTATTCAATATGGTACAAGAGTTCTATAAAACACTTGTTATACAATTCGTCTCTTTTATCATACCTTTACCGGTCATAAGACGTCACAAGAAAAGTACAGAACAAGTTACATATATTTAAACATGTAATTCGATATTCTAGCTTAAATAAACAAAAATAATAAACAAGACTAATTTGAGCTTGCTTCACTAAGTCTCCTTTCTTATGCTTCAACTCTAGATCAAGAAAAACATTTTTTTTTGTTTCTCGTTCATTGTTCGTTCGGTTCGACGAATGGATAAGATTTTCCGAACATAGGAAAAAAGTTTTTAATTAAACATAGCCGATATAACGTGCACTCGTACAAACAGGGGAAATGAAAAAAGTTACTTTTCATGTTGTACACGAAATACGTTACAAATTCCGTAATTTGTAACCTCGTTGTGTCGGTAATTTCGCTTCCAATGCCGTATTTAATTATGTAATATTTCCCAATGGAAACTTTAGAATAAAATAAATAAATGAATGAATGAATGAATGACGCAGGTATGTCAGAAAATGTATACATAAATTTATATGATTTCATATTAAAATTTATGTACATTCTATTAGAAACAAATGAATTTAGCGTACGATATGAAAATATTTTAGAATTTCTAGCATTTCAGCACACATTTAGAAAAGGATACGTATTTATAGCGCTCGTATGGCATTCAAGGATATTTGAACGGAAATCAAAAACATTTCACTTCCCTGTTATTGGCACCCGTAGAAAGGCATGGATTTAGAGATATACCTAATGGTTTAATAAGTAATGATATATTATTATGTTATAATATTGTAATAATATTACATAACCAGGTCTGTAAAATTACTAAATACGGGAAAACATCAAATCATTTTTAAAGATCTTTCAAATTAAGTCTTCAATAAATTAAACGTTTTGAAAAAAATATCCGATAACAATTCAGGAACTTATTCATGATGAATAAATGTGATATTTCATGAGTGTATGAGTCACTCGGTATAATTAATATAATGATTGAAATTTATATAAACATCAGAGTCTTTTAAATTTTACCCCACTCCGGAATTGAACTCGAGCCTCCCAATTGCCGGTCAGGTGTTCAGCCCACTAAACCAAGCGGGGTGAAAATTTCAAAGAACAAACAATTTCTATATGTATTATACACATGTTTCGCCATGATTTTCGCCAAGGTAACCAACACATGGTTTTCGCGTCAACAGGTAGGTGTCACCACCAGTTGTATTCCACAGTTGTATCCATTTACAACTTACAGTGTACATCTTTACAAATTAGATTTATAGCTTACATTTATATTGTCACCACAGTCGTATTCATTAATTAGGATGCTAATATAAAGATGTATGAAGTTTTTAAATATATAATCTAAGAAAATACGCAAAGTAGTAAACACCTGCACACGGTTCGCCTATTTTAGACTTCCACAAGGTGGAACGAAACTATCGCGTGGAAGATATTTGTGGTTAAGAGAGAAGTGAAGTAGTTGCTCGCTTTTGCGTCCCTTTGGTTAGAAAGAGATCATTGAAAAAATAATTTTAGCAATGGACTTTATTAGGCAGCATTGATATGTACAGTTCAAACAAATTTCTACCACTTTCTTGCGAAGCACGATACGAAATGTATCGACCCAATGCGAAACGAAGGAATAAAAGGCCAAATTCGGCAAATCTCTCAAAATTTGTTCAGCAATTGATACGTTCTGTACTAACGTGACCAGACTCCCTCTCGTGACGCTGCTAATGGGGAGCCTTAGCTATAGTCCCAAATGGCGCAAACAGATCTCTTAATACTACAGCATCTTTCTACCCTCCGGAAAACGTATCTCGGGCGTCAGGTCTGTTTAAACGTGACACCGTGCGCTCAAATTGTTGATGTGTCCCTCCGGCCTTCAGTGGCTTATTGAGGGCACATGTAGCTTCGAGTCTTCTGAGTTGCCCAGGTGGTCTTGTTCTGGCTTGCAACTGAAATAAACTTACTGACTAATGAGTGAAACAGCATTATTAACATTTTAACAAAACTGTACATTGTTCTTCGTATACAATACAACCAAAGAACAGAAGTAACCACTAAAGTAACATGTGTACTAGGTACAGAGAGAAACCACTATAACTTACTTAACACCAGGGCGTTCGCTGGCATTAAGTTAGCAAAGTGACTGTAACTACCAGGAAGTTCACTGGCTAGTAACATAAACTCCAGCCGTATATGAAATAGGTAAGGTGGAAACAGAAACAGAGATACATTAAACACGTGCAATAAAACAGTATAGCGATATACGAAAACACATACCAAACGCTCACTTATCCTCTGGTAGTCGCCGGCCTTAGCTCCGCCTGCTGGCTCGACATGGCTGGCAAATTCGCGGTATGTATAGGCATTGAGCCTCCTCAGAATCTTTCGCTCCGTTTTATGGTCTCTATGGAGCCATTCACACGATTAATTTTTACGTGCTACGGCCCATCATATAAATCAGTGAAGCAGCAAAAGTTTCCACGTAAGCGGCGAGCCAAATTATATAATGCTCAAGTCCCCTAGTCTTGCCATATGCGTTCTCATAACATAATAGTAAGTCAACAGTGAATAATAACTAAACCTATCTCTCTTCAATCATTACTGTGTATACCGCGTGAACGTAAGCGTCTCCATACAAAGTACGCGTATTTTATTCATTCACTTCTTTATTTTGAAAGTAATAACTGACGTGTTTTAAAATGTGAGTAGAAATTATTTTATTATAAAACTTAATTGAGGAACTCAAACACATTTAAGTATTATTATTTTATTTTGAATCAATAATCCTCAATAATGTAACAAATCGTCATTTGATATAACGCTAAGTTAATATGAATTTATTGAAGCGTCGTAAGTAAATGCTATTGCCCTACCCTTCCTAGGTTGGATTTTAATTCAGCCTTTGCTTACTATAGCTGATTATTTTCTTGTTAATAGATTTCTTTCGAATTTTATTGTTTTTCAGATAAATTATAAATAGAATCTATTTTATTAATTGGCAAAACATTGTAAGTTGTTTTTTTTTGTAGACCAATAGATTGGTTAAAACCAAGGTGTGTTTTATTTAAATTCGTTTAATTAAGTTGCTGAGGTGTACTTGATTTACTAAAATTAAATCTTTGGATTTCATCAAGCAAGAGTCGTAATAGTTCTTATTTAATTATAGAGTATAGTTATGTATGGATATTCTTCCACCCCCAAATAATAATTTATAAATTCGATCTACATCCTAAACTAATTATTACTTGTTCGAATTTGAGTTAGGATTTATTCAGTTAGGACTTACATAATCCTTTGTCACAAAAAGAAAAGTGACAATATAATATGTGTCTGGAAAAAATTACCCCACTCGGGAATCGAACCTGCGCCTCTCGATTACCGGAATCAAACCT
The DNA here is from genome assembly GCA_009867245.2 of Adranes taylori. Lineage (NCBI taxonomy): Eukaryota > Metazoa > Arthropoda > Insecta > Coleoptera > Staphylinidae > Adranes > Adranes taylori. The sequence continues at coordinate 14,872 of WYDF02259337.1, forward strand.
GCGCCTCTCGATTACCAGTCAGATTAATAGCAATTGTCGGAAGGGTCCGGTTCGAATCCAGAGTGAGATAAAATTATTCAATGTAACCAATTTGTTATTTGCTTTCTAATCGGTGGGGTTATCTGGAGGAGGAAACCACGCTGCTTATAAACCGAGATATCGCCAAAAAGGCATCCGACTTTATTTCCTCTTGGGGGTGTTGGGAGGATAGGGAGAAGTTCCTATACTCGGAGATATAGCCAATTGTATAACTTATGGTAGCAGGAAAATTCACTACATAGGTAATTTAATGACCAAGTAAAATCAGTAGAAAAGACTCAGAGAAGTTTTTATAGAACTATATTTCTTATTTAATGTATCTGTATTTGCGGTTATGTTGAGCACATTAAGGTCCCATTTATAATCTAATCCTCTGACACTTTCAATAAAGAAATCCCCTTGTATAATATAGTTGCAAGATTATTCTAGTTTAAAATATTTGATATCGCAACTATATAAGTGATATACCTTGTGACAAGCTCCCTGCATGGGTTGCTAAAGCAGGTGACGTACTCTCACTTATATGATAGCAGAACTCCCAGTCGCGACTTGTCTCTCGAGTACTTGTCACTAAATGGCGCAAACCAATGTCTTAATACTAGAATCTTTCTATCCTCCGGAAACGTGATGCTCGCGTGCCAGGTCAGTTTAACGTGAGACCGCACGCTGGAACTGATGTCATTGTCTCTTCAGGCCTCAGTGGCTTACTGAGGGCTCAAATAGTTTTCAGTTGGTGAGTAAACCAAGGTTATTGTTCTTGATGGGCAGCTGTAATTAAACTTAATGCTAATGAGTGAAACATCATTAAACAATTTAAAAAACTGTCTATTGTTCTTCTAGACAAAATAATGAACATTTTGTTGAAATAACATTATTAAAGTGAATACCTGCAGAATATTTTTGTGTCTGTCCCTGGTAATATCTAGTTATAAATTTAGTTACTTTAAAATCTAGTTGCTAATCTAGTTACTTTTTTATTCATTTTTCTATCACTCTTGTATATTATTTTTCTTTACCAACCCTGGTAGAATCTTCTTTGAATTTCACACAAGACTTATCAATGTGGTGATGTAGATGTGATAAAAATCACAGAACACAAAAACCAGATAGGTTTTGTATTTAGTGTCAGAAATTAACGGGTGCACTACCGGAACGGTTACTTACAGAAAACATGATTAGTTTTCCATCTATGAATAACTAGAAAACACCATACAAGAGATGCGAAACATTCGATAGTAATAAAAAATAAAAGCACAATTTCTTTCCACAACTCTGAAAACTCTCAAAGACAATCTGCAAGCAAGAAACATTTCAAATAACAATATCTTGGATTATAAAAGCCTTAAAAAGTACTCAAGTACTCAAGTTTAAATCCATTTGATGCAAACCTGTTTGAACCTAAGACCGAATAAATCACATCTTAAAGTCCCTAATATTTCCATTAGAAAAACATGGCCAAAGAGAAATTTATTAAACTATATCTTAAAAATCTGAATATTGATATTAAGAATTCTCCAGACGGTTAGCCTACCAAAAACTTAGTAGAAAATTTTAATAATTTCAACATTTTACGCTCTCATTTCGCAAAAGGTTACCTTCGAAAGGAAGTTACTTTATTTCAACTTACTGCTGTCGGCGGTGAAGCGTATAGCGTTTTGTGTCATGCGGGGTTTCGACGAAGAGAAGAAGCTTCTTTCCCATTTAAATGTTAATTGCGAAATTTTCAACATTCCTTCTCCAACTGTCTTAACTAAATACTTTTCTCGCGCTCTATAATTGTTAGCTCGTTAATTAATTTTTGAAGTTTAAATGCCCGCGAACCATTATTGGTCAATTTTCCCGTATTGAAATATTTGAGTTCATTGAATTAATGAAATTGAAAGGAAATTTCATTTAAATAATTTTTAGCCGTTTTAAAGAAATATGATAGGAATATATGAGCAACAATTTGTTTTCTTTTGTTTAAAATACTTGAATAATGGAATTTATGATAAATATCCTTGAGAAAGGAATTTAAATGAAAAAGTTTGCGAAATTTGAGGTTTAGTTTAAACTTTTAATACCAATTTTGGTTTAAAGTCTCACATGATAAGCCCAATATTTTGACAACAAGCAGTAAACATATAGTCGCAAAACCGATAAATTTTATTTTCAAGTATGTCATCCTAGTTTCACTCAAATATAATACAGCTCTAAAAATGTAACCCTGGTAAAAGTATTCATTGTAATAAGCTTCAAGCTTGTAATATTATTCAATATGAAAAATAAAATAATCGGATATTGGACAACTATGAATTTAATATTCTTTTATTACATATGTCGACGTTTCGGCCTCATTTCGAGATCAGCCTCAGGACTAAAATCAACAAATATTATTAATGCTTATCAGTCCTCCAGACCGGCTTGTAAGTACAGCATATATTTCAATTTATATTAAGGTATGTTATAAAGATCTCATTAATTACACAAACAATTGTGGACATTAAGACCTTATCAACCGAATATGTAACTAATTAGTATAATAATGGATGAATTTTAACTGGATGAATAAGCTTCTTTATACTTTTAAATGCTTAAAATCTGTATCTATCTTATAGAAACCTGCACCACCCGTGAGCTGTAGCCCTTATCAGTTGTTCAACATTTCTAAACACTTTAATGTTCTACTGTCCAAATAATTAAACTTAGTAATGTATATGGTACCTTAAGTGTCTTAACAAAAAGTATCCATGTAATTATAAGTTAAGTGAATAATAAGTGAAAACGGTTGGCAGTCTCTAGCTATTAAAAACACACTTACCATCTTAATCTCATAAGATGAAAACAAACCTTGAAATATGAGCATAACCAATCTTCAGGTCAATACAAACATGAGTGAAAATTCATTACGTAATATGTCGAAAAACTGATCTACTATCCAAAATCCAGAGCGAAACTTCACTTCTGTTGTTAATCAAAAAGAGCTACCGTTCTAACCAACTCCGTTATTACGTAGCTCATGCATATGGATATCCAAATTTTTTATTATTACTTTTTTTTTAAATTTTTTAATTAGAATTGAAGCCATCCAACTGAAATTTTATATATTTGCCCATGAGCAGAGCAGGTTATTCAAGTTGAAAGGTGAAATACTGCAATTACCCAAGGACATAAATCACAAAATAGGGTCTTCTTGGCTGAATATACTTAAATTTAACCTCTTTGATACAATTGAAAAATTAGTTGTTCATAAAAATAAAACTCGAAAAATACATTATTCAATGTGTTTTATTACATTTTCTATTTTACTTTCTCCTCACCATTTTTCTTTATTTTACAATGATTGACATTCTCATTGTGCATTACTATATTTCTTTCTCTGTTCGTCTAAAGAATAGTAGACGGTTTTGTTAAAACTTTATTGGTGTTTCACTGATTAGTAAATAAGTTTATTGCAGCTACTCGCAAGATCTAGGACACCTGGTTTACTTACCAACTGCAGCTACCTGAGCCCTCAGAGGGCTACTGAAGACCGGAGGAACAATATCTGTTCAGAAATGCGGTCTTACTTTAAACTGACCTGGCGCCCGAAGTCGATTTTCCGTTAGCGTATTAAATAGGTCAAGCTAGCACTGTCATTGTACGACTTCACGACACTGCAGGTTCCGTGTGTGGGCGGTGTTACACATTATTGGAACGAATTGAATGTCCCTAAAATCTAGGGGCCTTGCGCTACCAAATAACTGACAAGATAATTCTATTTTCATGGTGCTTTTTTATGTAGAAACATTTTCATATTCACTGAACCTGTTTTAGACTATTAGATAATCAAGTGGATTCTGTAGACTATGTCCTACTTTGTTTAAAAATCATTTATGGTTAGAAATATGATATTGAGTTATCTATGTCTCTAATAGATAGGCTAGAGAAAGTGTATTTAACCCCTGTTTGCTTTGCTATGTTGGTTCCATAGGTTTTCTTGCGGATTCCTCGGCTTCCAAGCCATAAAACCGCGGTTTCCAGAACCATGGATAAAACCTTGCTTTCTAAACTATAAAACCTTGGTTTCCAAATCATAAAACCATGGTTTTTTAACCTAAAAATACTGATTACCAAAACGATGTGTAAAACTTTGGTTTCTAAGCCATGAAACCACGGTTTTTTGAACCATAAAACAGTGATTTTCAAAACCGTGAGTAAATCTTTTGTTTCTATATCATATAACCATTGCTTCCAAACCATAATACCGTAGTTTCCAGAACCATGGGATAAACCATGGCTTAATTAAAATAGGCACTTTCTGATACTCCACTACAGTAGTGTGTATGGAGTACCGAAACTCGTAAAGCACTATTCGAACTAAATAATATCATGTTGAAGGTAGCTACAAACACGGCTACATTTGTTCACTACGCAGATTGTCATCTTTGCTTTATGAAGCTAGCGTATTTAAATGGGATGAGGGTACAAAGGTTACCCGATGCTAAGCCACTGGTTGTGCTGATCCCTGGTCAGGGGTACACACACACACATATATATATATATCTATATATATATATA
>WYDF02259348.1:0-19448 GCA_009867245.2 Adranes taylori
AATTTGACCATGTCGCTGGCCATCAAACTCAGGTTCATTTCATATCAAACTGAGCCACAGCGAAGTGTGGCCGGGTTCAGCTAGTATTATATACGGAAGCAGGGAAAAAATAAGTGTCTATAAATACGACCAACTATGCCACTTATTTACCACTGATTACAAGCTTGTTTTTAGAAAACTACATCAGGCAGATTGCCCATGTTTACATCAATGGATTGTTGCAAACGTTTCTTAAAGTTGTCTACACGCGCCTCCGTAGGTCCTCATCAATGGATGCAGTTTTGTCAAAAATGGCTTGCTTGAGTTTTTGAATATTCATGTTATGCCTCTGGAACTCGCGGTCTTTCAAGAATCCCCACAGGAGAAAGTCTGGTACACTGATGTCGGGCCACCGAGTTGGCCAAGCGATTTTGCCGAAATGAGAGATAACAGTTCCGAAAATTCGACCATTTTACGAATTACATACATACTGTTTCGCGCAATGGGGGCTGTTGCTCCATCCTACTGGAAATATAGCTTTTTAGAGTCAATGCTATTCAATAAAGCCTTCCAACATAGTGGCATAACGTTCAGTATGTCTGGGTTTTCCCGTAACAAACCACTCATAGTGGTGCAGAAAGCAAGTCTTGCTTCCTTGTGTCTTTCGTTCATTTGTTGCACAACTTACAGTTTGTTAGGGTGAAATTTTATCTCTTTTAGCATTCGATTTATACATCTTCTACTGATGCCTAAAATGCGAGATTTCTAGCTCGCCGAACGGCGAGGACTGTGTTCAAAAGCTTTCCTCACTGTCTAAAAGTTCTATGGCGTCCACACCGTTGATGGAGCTCCATGCTTCACATCTAACACGCTACCAGTTTCTTCAAATTTCTACACGCTGCACTTCCGTGGAAGAATTTGTTTTGTAATAACTACGAACACAGATAGCACGGTGTTGCACGTTCCAACGCTCCATTGCGACTGAAATACCGCGACTGAAATACGCTGCATATCTTTGTGTTTGTAAGTTTGAAGAATTTCCCCAGGATTACAAAACCGTTTTAACTAAAATTTATTGGGAAGCCACATAGTGCGAGTAATGAAAACAATTTTTTATTTATTTTTCCACCATTTACATAGAATTCAGCTGAAAAACTACTTAATGGGATGAAGTTGATTACGCAAACAGTATTTCTATTTTGTAATAGGTTATAGTAGTTTAAAAACTTGGACTATACGTCTGATGGACTATAATTTTTCTATGACATATATTGCTCTTACAAGAAATTCTATTTAAGTACTTTAACAATGTGCGAAGTGCTCGCTAGAACATGACCCAAAATGCGTCTCATTAACGCAGGCTGCTAGGGTGGGTCTTTTTATATGGACCCACCCCCAGCCAGCGTTAATGAAGCAACTTTTGACGTTAGCGATGGTATTTGGGTGGGACTGAACGAAATTTCTGCTAAAATATTTAGCAAATGAAAAGCTTCTACCAATAAGATACGTTCTTTTATCCGTTAGGAATCTTCGGGATCAGTATTGCATTGCACCCTGCGATGAAAATGTATATGCTCTCCATATGCTCCATATGCCATATGCTCATGCTCATGTATATGCTCTCCAATCAGATTTAACATGCAAGCGAACTTGCGATGCGGAAACAGCTAATCCAGGAATAGTGGTGGTCATTTTTGTATGAGCAGCAACGCTTCTTTCAAGCAAAATAGGAAAATTTGTTTTAATTACCGTTAAGTTTTTAAAAATCGTATAGGTGGCAGGAAGGTATTAAGACGTCTCCATCAGATGAGAGTAATGCTCGGAAAGTCCTTGAACCATCAGGAATTGCACGCTGGCGCCAAGAAGCCATTAAGATGTCTCGACCAGATGAGTATAACAAAATGCAAAGTGCTTTGAGCCCATTTTGAAATGCCCGCTGGCATCTACAAGCCATAGAAATAAACAATTTTGAATACAAAATAGGATATCTCTCCATATGTATGTACAATATTCTGCTTCTCGTTCAATGTTTGAATGAGCAAAAAACTGGAAGTACAGACGGCCTATATGCACATACGTGCAAGGAAATTATAAATCACTTTTAATCCCTTCTGACATTAATTTCTCTCCTTTTGAGCAAAACAAAAAAAAAACAGACCACCAGATTGCAGGCGCGATATGTTTCTGCATCTCTCCCTTCTACCTCTCTTTCTATGTGCACGGTAGTGCGAACGATGCGTGGCGGGCGACAGTTGTTCCTTCTCTCTCTACGTCTAGGGTTTCGACGTTTGATGCTTCGTTCGATGTCCCTGCAAAAAAAACTGTCTGGGGATTATGTATCGTATAACAATTTTTCGTTTAAATTATTTTTATTATTTAACAATTCTTAATATAGTTATTCAACGGTTTTGTTAATAGCTACTAATTGTTCATTGGTTTTTTTATTCCATTTATCGACTCTGTTGGAGGCTATATACAATATGCCGGTAACAATTTGTATTCATCTCTTTACGATACCACAAATCACAAGGTTGCCAATCTAAAATCCAGATTTGGCTTATATCTCAGAATCTATTAAAAGTAGAACAGACGTACAAGTTTTGTTTTGTAGCTAATGTTTTGTTGCATAGCATACAAATTTGGTTGTATGTCATAGCATATGTTGTATAACAGCCCGTTGGATTTTATTTGAAGTCGTCAACTGCTGGCTGCTACTTCTGGTGGACGTCCTAGTCTTCGAGTTCATGAAAATTAACTAAAGTCTATGCAAATCTACTGTATCTGTAGACGTGAGCAACTTTGACTCCATTATACGTGTCAGCATGTACCTGTACGTAACCCAACCACATATCATTTATTTCCTTATACGGTATCCACTCATTACATTACAGAGAAGCTTATGCACAACGACAATCCAATACGTATATATTCATCGATATAACTTAAGTCTCCTATTTTTATCTATCAACGCTATAATGATCTTATGAACTGGTTTTCTTCCAGTGCCGTGTTGTTGCAATTTATTCATTTAATTTATTACTATTTTTGAAGTAACATGCTATGTCACAAGGGTTCTTCCTGTTTTATTACTGCTCGGTTTTCTTTTTGTTTTGTTTTAAGTACAGAGTGAATTGTTTTGTTATTATCACAAAGCTTTTTCATCTTATTTCAATGGGGTATTATTTCCTTTTTGTTTTTTCTAGTTTTATTTACTTGAAACGTCTAGTAAAGAGAATTTTTTATTTTATACGTTTTATGTATTGTATGTGAATTTATATCTAAATGAAGATTTATTATTACTACTGTATCTTATTGCAACAAGGATAACATTTTTAAATTATTATATCAAAAAATGATGTATATTATTATTGCTTAGATTATGATTTAAACAAATTTGGATGTGTCTATCATGCAGTATATTTTTTAAATCAATATTTCCAACTGTTCTAGTGAAAAATTGACGTATGAAAATCTATCGTGTATTTCGTAAATTAGCTGATTTAAAATGTCTATGATATCAATTTTATTTGTTTCAGTGAAATTGCTGTTCCGTGTACATGCGGGTCTTCACCCGCCCTTCATGACCACGTCTATAAGAATCTCCGCCCCAAACCAGCCGACGCGTCCTACAACGGGCGGAGAAATTTCTCCTGTAACCGTTAATAAAATCGACCGACCGCAAGCATTTTCCTACAATATTAATAACCCCCACTCGCAAAACAATATTTTTTCAAGAGTACAGCCACTTGAAGTATCTGCCAGAAGTGGCGTTACTAAACTCAATAACTATAATACGCCCACGATTACTAAACTCCGTCCGATCGACGATTTCGAGGACGGCGTTTCGTTCGGACATCATACTAAAGACGATAATAGCGGCGATAGTAAAGACGTCACGTCTCCTCCCTTACGGGGAGGGACTGAAAAACAGTGGCAAGCGGGCGAGGCCAAACGCATGGACGCATTATGGGGTGGAGCGGGAGAATGGGATCCAGATTATACGACGGATTGCGATTGTGCTGGACCACCACCTCCTGTATTTGCATTACCTCCTCCGCCGAGACCTCCTTCATTCGTTGGGAGAGACAGAGGCGGCGCTGGAGAAGATTCGATTTATTGCGCAGATGCAACGGACGCGTTGGCGATCGACACTTGTGAAGCGCTTCCGGTAAGTTTTTTTATTCTTCTTTCATATTGGGTAATAGAAATATTGTTTTATGTCATAACATTAATCTACGAGTTTTATAGATATTAACAGTAATTTACAAAATCGTTTCAAAATCAAAAGTATTGCTTAATTCCTGTACGTAAAATTCTAGTACGTCCTATAACATTGGTCGACAGTTATTTAGTTTGTAATTTTATATATATATATATACACTGAGTGAATTACGAGACCGTCATGATCCTTAGGAATGGAGGGTGTTTATAGATTCCTCTAAACTCAGTTTAAAAGCCGTAATTCTTCATATTGGAAATGAGAATCCTTCGATTCCTCTTGCCTATGCAGCCCACAGGATAGAGATTAATGACATCATGAAGATTTTCCTATCTTTCGTTAGGTCTCCAACAACTATATACTAAATTTTGTTGGTTTGTGGTCAACATAGTATTACTTCTTCCCCTCGGCTTCGACGGTCGGCGTACTACTTCCTTTCTTCCTTACACATCTATACGAGTGGGATAGCAGAGGTCGCAAAAATCATTTCATTAAGAAGAAAGAAATTGATACCCGGACAAAAAACCGAATTTCTCAACCACTTAAATCCTGAAAACTTATATCTTCCTCCCTTGCACATCAAGCTCGGATTATTGAAAAATTTGATTAAGGCGATGGATAAAAGTGGTCTAGGTTTCGTATACTTAAAGAATAAATTTCTTAGAGTCAGCGAGATTAAAATTAAACAAGGTATATTTGTAGACTCATAAAGGAGCTTATAAAGGAACATGGTTTAAAGAAAATTTGAATGGGTTTGGAAAAGCGGGCGGAAGTTCGTATCTGAATGTCTTGGCAATGGGAACGCCGATAACTATGAAGAACAGTTTCAGAACTCCCTCAAAGTTATAAAGCTCTGGGATGTAACGTCCCGAAAATTACATTTTCTGGATTTGTACTTGGACTTCTTTCCTGAAAATCTCGGCACTAAGAGTGACGAACACAGTGAGCGTTACCACGAAGGTATTGCAACGATGGAAACACTTTAACAGGAAAAATCGAATCAAAATATGCTTGCCGACTATTGATGGACACTAAAATGGGATGTGCCGCAAGCACAACACAGTAGAAAATCATTAAAAACTAGATTTTGATTTAGAATAAAAGATGTAAGTAAATTAAATAAAGCTAGTGATCTGAAGAACATTAAGATAGACAAGCAAGGAACCTTTGGGACAAAAGTTGAACAGCTAGTAAAGTGGATTACCTGGCACAACTACATCCCGATCAGAAGGTGAAGGCTGAAAGGAAGACCAGTATATTAGTGGGATGCAGATATAGCCCAACTGAGAAATAGATCACATCAGGCTGGAAGGAAGGCTCAACGTATGATCAAACAAAAGGGATTCATAATTCTAAGGACGCTATAGAACGAGTAAACAGGGCCGGAAGAGTCTTATCAAAGAAATTATGCTTAGTCAAAGAAATTGCTTGAGGAAACTACAATAGAAGTTGAGGAGGATATATAGGGATTGTCCTACAAAATGGTGACAAACAATCTCAGAAGCATAACTAGCCCACCGGCAGTGGCTGCCGAAGTTGTGAACAAGCTGTTCCACCCATAAACAGGATATAATCCCCGTAAGACCAGAAAAAAGGGGGGGAAGTCCCACAAAAGCATCGTACCCTTCGAGGAAGAGGCCATTAAAATAGTAACTAAATGCCTAGCTGGACGGAAACCAACACGTTAAAATATTAGCGGAAGTTAACCCAACTACACTGCTGGAAATATATATCACCGCGCTCGTGGAGCAGCGGTTGCCAGACAAAATGGCCCAAAAAATAAACCAAATATAGTTACAGGCCAATCTGCATCATTGATGCGCTTGGAAAAGAACTAGAAAAATTTATCTTATACAGACGTGAAATGAGCTTGAATTCAAGTAAGGCATGTACAGCGCACAGTACGGATTTTTGAAAGGGCAGGTCGATGGAATACAATTGGCTAACAGGATACCTGGCGCACGCGGAGCGTAGCTGCATTGATACTGTTCGGCGTAATAACCGCTTTTCACACTGCTAGCTGGTTGAAAATAATCGAAGCACTGTGCGAGAGGAACATACCATCATGCCTGAAAGAATGGATGCCAAGCTACTTAACAGGCAGCCATATATAATATTAAACTGCATCCGTATTTTCGAATGGAAGCAGCACAATGGGCTGGACCTTTCTCCAGGGAATACCGAGGCCACGTGGATCATAAGAAGGAGGAAACTTCCAGACGTAAACTTAAACATGCAGCACCAGAAGGTGGAATTCTCTAAAGAATTTAAATAGGCCCGTTCAGCAATGAGAGCGCAACTGAATAGCGTCATAGAGTCAATTGCACTCTACGGAGAAGCTGTCTGGGCAGATGCAATAGATACAGTTAGAACAGCGGGAATTATAACACAAGCATAGAGAATCAGCCTAATTAGAATGACATCGGCATATAAAACTATGTCAACGGAGGTGCTTAATGATAGCTGGGGTATCACCAATACTATTTCGTGCACAAGAAAGGAAAAAAATGTAGGAGAAGAATAGGAGGGATGAAATATATTACAGAGAAAGGTCACACTCGAAATATGGCAAAATGAGTGGTCCATTAGTTCTAAACGAAGATGCAGCTTCAAACTCATCCCACATATCAAGGAGTGGATATTCTTTGACACAGTTAATGGGCATATGTTCTAAAATTGCCCACAACAAATTATACTTCTTCAGCTCCAGCAGCATTAAATTGCGAGTATTCTACTGGACATGCACATATACAGAAAAGCAAACAAAATGCGTATTTAGTATGTTTACGTTCAGCAAGATCTGAAGACCAGCTATCAGATTAGAAAGTCTTTCTTTTCCATGTTGCACAATGAAGCGAAACAGATCTTTTGGTAGTGAAAGCTTAACAGGCTTATCAGGCCTTCTTTTGTGTAGCATTTGATTGTGCATTATTTCATCGAACATATCCAAACCATCTATGTTTGTCTCACCGAAGCTTTTCATAAAAATGTATCTCTGTTTCGAGCTGTTTTATTACGCACATATGTCCAAAGGAAACGAAATCTAGGGTCCAGATTCTTCAAGTTAATGCATCTGTCTCCCATTTCTATATATATTTTCTCAATCATACTTTTCATCATAGTCACAATCATATATTAATATTCTGATGTGTGTTCTAAACTGTATGTTTCTGTAGACATTTGACCTTGTTCCTCTGCTGTCTTCCCTCAACTTGGAAACCACAAGTACTTATCATTATTTGTAAAAATATACTTTTGTAATGTATTAATATCTTGTGTTGTATTATGAAGATTCATTAACTGAAGCTTTCTCTGACGACTACAATCATTGAGAATCAAATTAACAACTGAATTGTATCGCTTCAACGACTTTTTGTGTCTCTGATTTCACTGATTCATGAAAGTTGTGTTCAAAATCTCCCATTGAAGAAGTGACAGCGAAAAATAAACATAGGTAAGAGCATGGACCCCAACTAAATCAAGCATATTGTCGCCTTGACAATTGATGACAAAAGGGTCGTGTGAACTCTAACCGACTAAGTGAATTCTATATTAGTTAAAAGTTATCCAACCCAACTAGAAACGAATGTGGTTGAGCGAATTAAAATGATTGTTAAGGGCGTAAACTGAATTACTAAATTATTTATTCAAAGGGTTGAGAAATATGGCCGCACAGCTATACATTTTCATTGGATCAAAATTATTAAAGCCTTTAATTTATTAAAACCCTCGATTTTAATAAAATAAGTACGGCTCATAAATTAAATAAATAAAATATAATAAAACACTACAAGAATTTAAACCGATCTATTTTTCTAATAATTTTTTTCTTACATACAAATTATATTGGGTTAAATTATATTAAATTAATTTTTTTTTTCGAAAATTCAAAATAAATTTGTTAATGCATACCAAAAAATTACTCTTTTGCAAAATTTAAAAATTAATTATACCCAAAAGCTAATAAGATAAAAAAATCCTTTAAAATATATTCTCATTTATATCATTAAGGAGAATAATCCATGAAATTTTCATAAAAATTGAAGATGGTTAGGTTGAGTGACTGGTTGATTTGGCATGGAATGACAACATAGTATAAAATTATCGTTGTTCCAATTTTGTTTATTAAGCGACACCTTACGTGGCACAGTACTATAATTCTCCGTCACTGAGGCGTACAATTATTGGTTAATTGCTCATTTAACCAATAATTATATGATGTATTGGTTAAATGGGCATTTTATGATGTATTGTATTCGAGGTTTGTCTGGGTGGTCATTCTAAAGTCTTGCAAAAAGTGAGATAAGAAAGTACCTTCTATTTACGCTTTTTCTATTTTGAACACCCTGAATGATAACCGTTTTGAACCTCTGCTTTAAAAACTGTGCTATCATGCATTTCCAAATAGAGATAAGTGGCGGATTTAAGAGGAGGAATATCTGGGATGAAATCCTCCGTCCCATTTAACATATATATCGTAATTAAACATCAAATAGATTTAATTATGAGTCCAACATATGAAAAATAATTATCCTGCGGTATATTATGTCAAAATATATCCTCTCAAATAGGAACAATTAATGTAATAAACTTGAAGTAATTCATCCTAATACTGTGAAATAAATTTCAGTTGTCATAAAATAGTACAACTCTGGAAGATGCATTTAATTACATCTAGAGTAATGGGATTAATAGAATAAAATATACAGGAAGCTGAATTAAAGTTGAATGTACGAAACTCTCATTAGCGTTACTAAACACAGAAATTTACAGAAGTAATCCCAATCGTAACTATTAATTTGAAATTATCATTAAGTGGAAATTAAATTAATTACAGATTTCCTTAATCGTTTAATTCGCATTCATACACATTTTTTGTTGTATCATTTTATTTATAAAATCTCCTTCGCTATTGCTAGAATCTGGTATTCTATAGTAAGTTTTAACATATTATATTTGCAGAAACAAAATTATATTGAATTGGCTCAAAAATTGGTATACATATTTAATGCAATGGCTTAGGATATCAAGGGTAATTAGTAATATCAAAAATTTGTGGATATTCCTAGACATTTTTGGACATCCGCGTAGCATCTCAGCACTCTTACCGAAATTCAACATGCGGGCAAAAAAAACCCTGTCGCACAACCCTAACCTACCTGTCAAATTCAATCCATACTAACTTTAAAAATTATTTATTTATCAACAGCCATCATATGTATGTACATATTATTTATCAACATAAATGAACGACCACCACCTGTATACATTATTTATTAATGCACCACAACATTGTTATCGAAAACAACCACATGGTGCCATCTAGCGCTGAATTTACAATATACAGCAGAAATCTGTCAAATGTAGGTAACCAACAGCGAATGCTCGCATAGTGTTCGTTGGCGAGCATTCGCGTTTGAGAGTAAGTGTATGGTTTAGATATGTCATGAGATGTTCGCGTTCGTAAGCAATAACGTGGTAAATATATGTCGCGAGATGTTCGCGCTCGCGAACAAAAGCATGGTAGATATATGTCGTGAGGTGTTCTCGTTCGTGAGGAGGTTCGTATCTAGCTCTCTCGGTTTCCTTCTACTACATTTTATTTGTAATTACTAATTACAAATAAAATTTACATAATTACGAATAAAATTTCAGAATGAAATGTTTCCCTAAAATGCACCTCCAACATTATTCATTTGGAACACAAGTTGCTGAGAATTACAATTTTTTTACCAGAAATATAAAATGCTTTTCATCAACTTTTACCATACACAGTCACAGTAAAATTTGTGTAGGAACGGAGAGTGGAATGATGTTTAATTCAACTCCCGATACTGCGCGCCGGGAACAAATGCTGCAAACTATTATGCACGTGGATGCTTACTTTGAAAGCCGAAAGGAATCTTTCATTCGCATCCGTAAAAACATGGAGTAAGTATTTCATGCATAATAATCCAATGACTGGAGACTAAAATATGTTTCAAAGATTGTGAATCAGATTGTTACGACAATAGATCTGTAATGTTTTACTATAAATCAAGAGTCCAAAGACTTGCTAAACTTCACTCAAAAGTTACACTATAATAACCATATATAGCACCAAAAATAAGTTGTTAAATAAATTTCTTCAAACTTTTTAATAGATTCACTTGCAAAAAGATAAATATTAGTTACATTAATTTTGTGAGATGTGAAGAAATAACGTATGCCGCCTAGCTTACACGGGTATAGTTTCTAGGAGAGTAGTGGGTAGAGTAGAGTAACTCTATAAGTAGAAACCCAACAACAATGCCAGTAGAATAGAGTTTGCAGTAGCATGGTTTGTTTCTATTAGTACCGTCGCACATGTGGCAAAGTAGCTCTACTCGACTTGCCTACTCGAGTAGTAAATACTCTTCATTAGTAATAATACTTTTTGTCATATAGTTGTACAATAATTCTTTATCAGGTAGCTGACTGTCATCTAATTTGGAAAAGAGTCTATATACTGGTAGGGAAATACTCCTCGTTTAATTAGATTAAATTTCAAATCATCAGGGAAGTATTGACGTTTATGGACAAATAGGTCGGGTTTAAGATTTTCAGCAAGTTTTTCCACTGAACTTGCCATGAATCTAAAAGAGTCTACAAAACGTAATTTCTATATCTTCCTCTTCGGAAGAAGCAACGTTTTTAATAAAGAGATGGGCATCATAAACCGATAGGTTATGGAAAAAGATGGGAATAAAGTTAGCTATCTGATAATTGAAATTACAAGAGGGATGGCTCTTCAAGTAGGCTCTACTCGACTTGCCCCCTCCAACTCAAAACACTCTAGTAGCCTATCTACTATACCCGTGTAAATTCAATTTGCTTCAGTAGAATAGAGAAACGGTAGTCCAACACGTTGTGCCTTTTCCTTTAGTTATTATTATTGTTTTAATTATTTTAATATTTTAAATGACATGATGAAAGTCACGGAGGATTAAACCCTTGCAACTCATAGTGAAAATGAACTGAAGAGTGAAAATGAATGTTTCTGGAAATGGTTCGTACCAAGTTTAAAATGGTTTGATGCTATGGATTTGGGATATGGCATTACACACCCGTGGAACAAATTTTGAAATTGCAGGTTTTGAAACTCGAAAGAAGTGAGAGACGCTTTGCTAGCTGCTCCCAGTAGCTAAAAATTTTTTATGATACTTGGAGTTTCACTCTTGCATCTACTGCGTTTCTCATTACATTGTACTTCTTTTGGATTTTAGCTTTAATCATCTCCAACAGTTCTTCAAATTTCTCTGGCGTTATTCTAAAGCACCTTTTATATTCCAACTCCTCCGACCCAACACTTTGAGCAAAACTGATGTTGCGCCAAGTGAATCCCTTTTTCTAAGCCATTCTCTTACCCATACAATCTTTCTTATATTTATTTCCTCTTAAGCAGCTTCTGCCATTTCCTTTATCACAGGTTTTAAAACCTCCACTAAACAAATTTGAAAAATTTTGTTTTTGTAATAATCAACAAAAAGAACAATACCAGGACAGCACTAGTACTAGATGATTACTCTCCTCTCGTATGAACGTGCTCAAGCCCTTTTTGGTAGAGTAGCGTGTAGTCTACTCTCCTCGCTACTCTACTCTACTAGATACTATGCCCATGTAAAGGCTATATCCTGCGATTAGAGAGAATGAGAGAGATTTCTTTTAACTATTCCTCTATTGTCCATTTTCTGAAATTTATTTTTCAATTAATGGAGAATTTCTATGCTTAGTGCGATCAGTGGGATGGCACTGTGTTCCGGTTTCTTTTTTTTAGTCGTCTGTGACGTCTGTTACCTCTGAGTGTTTGGAATTTGTGTGTTCCCTGATTTTCTCGAATCATTTTGTCTCCTTTCTGTGCTGCTTCCCATAAGTATATGGCTTCCAGATCTTTCCTTATATTTGCATTCCTCATATACCACGCAGTGTTTACGCTCCTTCTTAATATTTTATTTTGTAGCATAATTTATAAATTTGAGCTGCGTCCTAACTTAACTTTTATGATTTTGATTCTGGTTCAGTTGGATGAATTTTAACTGGCATATAATTGATTAACTAGTTAGGGTTCGTTCAACCCAATGTCACAATTTAAACGTGAAAATATTCCTGCGATTATGATTTTATTTGCCTTATTCTCCAGCTCGAGAACGTTAAGCCTAATATTTAGTGAACATATTTCTTGTCCAAGCTTGTTATTTACTGATTCTTCTCTAGCAAGTTTGACTTTAATAGCTTTGAGCGCAAGTTTTTGTTCATCGATCATACCTTATAGAAAGAAATTCTATTCTAGATTCTAGATCACTAAACTTTTTATATAATTCGTCGTTGGTTTTCGTTTCTGTGGTGACTTCATCTTATTTATTTGTTATGTCAGTACAGCCTTCTTTAAGGTTAGGTTCCATGTTGAAATTCTAGGTATTCCAATACCAAGGTTCATCGCTTTTATTTTGATTTACTAATGGGGAATACACTCTGCCCTCTTACTGGTCACTATTTTTAACAATTTCAGATAACACATTACACCAGTGATTTAATCCGCCATGTGGATCAAATCAAATTTAACAGAAGGTTCGAAAATTCCCAGTCGAAAATGTGGAAAGAATATAATGTATTTTTATTCATGGCATCAATAAATCCGATAAAGCCTTCTATGAAGATTGATATACATTATGATCTAATATATACGAGTACATATATTGTATAGCTAAACGGTTATAGCAGTATAACATGGTTTCCAAAGATTACAAATAAATTATCTCTTGACGACATGCACATAGTGTAACTCGTTGTGAGTTATAAAAGAGAACTTGAGTTCTTTTATGTTCTCTGCACGTTTGCATCTCCTATATATTATATACATACCTTCTACTACTCACGTTATTAACATATTCTGTAATAACTTTATTACACATCATAGTGTGGACAAGCCGACTGCTATCAAGGTATATTAATATAGTTTGGTCTAAATGTCAAGGCTACCACGAAAGTTTGTATCTTTATTTATCATAGATATCAATTGTGCATTCTGGAGATGAAAGTGACTGTACTTCGTATAATTAACTATTCGGCATTAATTTTTTCAGGGGTTTGTTTATATATTTTAATATGCAATTTAATAGCTGACTGTTAAAGCCTTGTACATATAGTAGGCTACTTTGACTTATCTCCTGTAGCTCCTATTGGGCCAAAGGGCTATAATGAAGTTTGCCAACCATCGCAGTTCTTCCCTATCCCAGCTTCTTCATCCATTATAGATTTGTTCTGAGCCTTCCATGGCCGGCCGCGCCCCCTTTTCTCGTAGGGGTTCCAGTCCAGGGCTTTCTTCTCGATGGTTTCCTCAGTGCATGGCCAATCCATCTCCACTTTCGCATTTTAATCTGGTTAACAATAGGAGTTTCCCCAGTCCGTTCCCATAGATCTCCATTTCTTATAATGTCCGACCAGTAAAGACCCAGTACCCTGAGAAGACATCGATTTACAAACGTTTGTAGCATGTTTGTAATTTTTGCAGTAACTTTCCAGGTTTCACATTCGTAGAGAAGAACAGAATTAACGTTACTGTTGAAGATTCTCAACTTTGTTCGTACAGAAATTATATGACTTTTCCACACTGGGTACAGCTGCACAAAGAACCCATTTGCCTTCTGTGTACGTGCTCTAATGTCTCTAACGCTCCACCATGTTTATTGACCATACTTCCTAGATAACAAAACCGCTCTACCTCCTCGATTTCCTGTTCATCCACCTTGAAACTCTCTAGATTTCTTGAATAGAATCTCATATGCCTTTCCTTATTGGAGTGAATCTAGAGCCCTGCTTTCCGTGCTTCACTTTCCAATTCTTTGAACTGCTCATTCTTATGCTGAAAGGTATGTGCAAGCAAGCAGATATCGTCCGCATAATCTGTCCGGTAACCTCCATTGTAAACCTCTTCGTTTTTGACTACACTTCCTCATGATATCACCTATTACAATGAGGAAGATAACAGGCGGGAGTATATATCCTTGCCTAACACTGTAGGTCTCTCCAAAGGCCTCTGTTAACTTTCCTTCATGCACCACTTGGCGCTCATGGCCATTGTAGGTCTCTTGTATTAGATTAAAAATCTTCGGCGGGATGCCAAACTTTTAGTAAGAGTTGCCACATGACTTGCCTATTCACTTAGCTAAAGGCTTTCTCAAAATCGAAAAATAGCATATATGTGCTAGAATTCCACTCACAGCTCTGTTCAATGATAAGTTGAAGAGTAATGATCATTTCTACAAAGCTACGATGTTTCAGAAAACCAGTCTGCTCTTTCCTCTCCAGTAGTTACACATGCTTAGGTCACCCTTCTTAGGCAACTTCGCTATGAGCTTTCTTCCATTCAGCATGCACCTTTTCCTTTTGCCACACTTTTTGGAAAAGGGGGTATCCGGCTGTAACGTCAATTTCAGCATCATTGCCTCTGGTGGTATGTTATCTAACCCTGGTGATTTACCATTTTTCATTTGTTTCAATGCTCTCTTAATTTGACTCATATACATTTATACGAGATTCGTTATTCTATTCCACCTCCATCTCTTCTCCATCCTCGTTCACATGGTGAGTTATTTGATTGAATACTTCTGTAAAATGTTCTTTCCATCTAGCGAATTCTTACTGTTTGTCAGACAACATGGCTCCTTCTTTACTCGAACAGTCGCCTCTGAAAGTAATTCCTCCTTGACAGTACTCTAGTAATCTGATACATTTCATGCATGCCCCCTCTACGTGTGGATGCCTCAGCTCTGCTTGTCTGTTTTTCAACTTGTCTCCGTCGGTCATTACGAGCACTTCTTTATCTGCGGATTTAATTTACTGTATATCTTTTCAAATTCTACTTTTGCAGACCTCGCCTTGACATTAATAATATATTGCTTCATCTTTTTCCATTGATCGATTATTTCCCATATTTCATCCAACATCCATTCCTTTTTGAACAGTTCTCTATGACCTAGGGTCGCCTCACATGTCTCTACAAAGGTATCTAAAATATGAGATTCTAGGATTTATTTGAAGGAGAGTTTAGGATTTATCATCCTTTTCAACTGGAGATTGGTTTTGGGTTTTAGACTTAGTAAGCAAATAGCTTGCAGGAAAGAAACGCTATAACATTCGCTTTACAGCCAAGAGAAACCTGCAAAAACCTTGGGCATTCCATGGTTAACTGATTAGGACATTTTCCGTTTCCTGTTTTCCTGAATGGAATCGAACCTAAATGGAATAGAGGTACTTTTTGTTTATTTTTTGTTTCATTTATTGTTTATGTCGTGTCAGAGAGAGGATCATCTGATGGAAATAGGGATTATTTTGGGAAGATCATCAAGGGGTTCCTGTATGGCTTGAATGATTCCAGCTGATGGATGACGGATAGGTCTACCAAGCAGTTAACTGCGGTGGTAACTGGCATTTCAGTCAAATCGAAGAGTCTGGTGGGCTATCGGGTTGTTTTCTGCATCACGTCGAATTGGATATTTGAACGAAAGAGATTTTAGAAGATTTATGATAGGCTCGGCAGAGGAATCTTCATATAGAAGTGAGCTCTGAAATCGGAAGTGTAGTCTATGAATTTTTCGAAGTATTCTTCTTTCACAGGTTCTGAGCCTATGCTTTTGTGCAATTGAAAGTGTGGAACTTTACCATAACTATTTGAGGGCAGTCTATACCAGTATAACTTCGAAATTTGCTGAGGGAAGGGTCAATATCGGAAACAATATAATAAGCAAAACTATAAGGAGCATGGTCATGTATTGTAAGAGGATAGGACCGGGAAGAAAATGGATCACAGGATGGAATAGGATCTTAATACGATTCAAAGTCAGCGTAAACAACAAATGCCATTTTTAATTGTTTTGAATAATTTTCCAATGATAATATATTGCCAGGACGTTCAAGGCCAGATCGCGTTTTAAGTATATCTGTAGTGGGCATGATTGTACAAATACTATTGCAGTCATGTTGGACCCGGCAAGCGGATGGGTCTTTCCATGCCAAATCAAACAAAAAATTTCAAAATCAATTAATTTTTAAATTTTGAAATAATAGTCATTTTTGGCATGCATTAACTTCTTAATTTGTGATTTACTCAAGTTCTATTAGGTCTAGAGAGTTGTTTGACCCCTTATTTAAAAGGAAATTTTAAAAGTGATAATATTGTATGGTACACTTGAACATGTTTGTTGAAAAAAAAATTTTTAAATAAAATAAACTGAATTTTCTTAAGATGGTGTTTTTTAAAAATTGTGAAGATATTTTTTGCAGTGTTGTAGGTTTTAAATCCTAAAATTTATAGAGTGGAATCTCAATGGATCAGATGTCAAAAAAATAAGTTTATAAAAAAAATGAAACAAATTTATTTTTTAACTTAGCGCTTTTAAACTTAGATTTAAATATTTTTCAAAAATATATATGTATAGTGGAATATTATAAGCTTTCAATCTTAAAATTTTTAGAGTGAGATCTTAATGGGATCATTAATCAGTAGTTAGTTTCAACAAAATTCTAATTTTAGTTTTTGAAAATTCAAATTTTTTTTTCTCCAAACATTTTCAATTGTAGTTCTAGTGTATCATACCATATTAAACCCTATGAAATCCTCTTTCAAATAAGGGGTCAACAACACTCTAGACCAAATAGAAGTTAAGTAATTCAAGATTTAAAAAGTAAATGCATGCAAAAAATATCTCTCATTTAGACACCTAGATAGCAGATCTCGTCTTTTAATAAGATGGGTTCATTCCAATGTCTGAGTCGGATATGGGTGCGGCTTTGAAATTTCTTTTTGCGTGGTTGGAATTAGAAAAGTTGTCAGGAGACATCTGCAAGTGGCGTTTCTGCCTAAAGGGCGCATGCCCAGTAAGCTGTTTCATCAGCGTACAAGGCACAATTGGTACTGGTTGAGAGATTATAGCAATACACAATGTACAAAAGAGGGGCCAAGACAGACTCTTGAAATACATCAGCAGGAGAGAGTATCTTCAAATTTGATTTAAGTGTTGAGGCCGGATAGACCATCTTCATTGTTATAGGATGCAGGATATGGAAGGAGCTCGTAGAGTTTACGAATCAGTCCAGCATGCCATAGTCAAAAGTATGATAGATATACAGAAATTCCGCCAGAGCGCAATGGCCACTATTTATGCACGAGTTACGTCAGTTTGAAATGTGAGAAGAGGCTCCATGGTAGTGAGTGATGCTCTGTATCCGAATCGATTATCTGGGAGGATTTCATTGATTTCCATATAGTTTCGTAGGCTGTTTTGGATGTGCACGAAAACATTATTCTATCTTCTTTATATAGTTTTAAGGTCCCAACCACGCAATGACATCATTTAAATCTACAAATATTTAATATTTTATTGATGTTTCACGCATTGTCCAGCAATTGATGTTACCAATTGTTTAAAATAATTGCTTATACATTCTGTCACTAAAGTACCTAGAATTTGACAGTAAATCACAAAATATTTAATAATAATCAAAATTTATTTTGTTGCCTTAAAAATATTGCCTATTTGATATGCTAACGTTTAACCCAATAAATTATGAAAAGGTTTTCTGGAAGCATTTTGCGGAATAGCCTTAGCAAATTCTTTTCACTGATTTCAAAACGCCTTCCATGATGAAGTGGTGATAATTTTAGTTTTATAGTTAGGAAAATTTCAGGTGAATATGGTGGTTGATGTAGAACACTCGTTGAATGTTTCGGAAAAAGTACCTTTACAATTTTCGCCTTTGGTGTGATGCGTTAATGTAACGCGAAATCCATGAATTGTTCGTCCACAGATTTTACAAAAACGTCTTCTGACACTCAAGTAGTACACTTGAATGTAGAATACATGATAGTCTAAAATGAAGGTCAGTATTACCTTGAATTTTCGACCAACTTGCAAGTGATTTCTTTGGTTTTGGCTTATTTTTTCCTATCCATTCAGCAACTGTTAACTTGTTTTGCATGTCAAACTCATAAATCCATGTCACGTCGCGATGCGCTTCATGAATGTAGGAGCGGATCTAGACCGATCGAGTATGTATTTTAGCAAGTACTGTCTGATGTTCTCATTAGAGAAACTTCAGGTCTTTCGGAACAAGCCGACCGGCGACTACGTATTTCATACCCAACTTACCAACATGAAATATACGAGCGGTTTCGTGTAAATCGTTGAGGAATCGTTAAGTTTGCATGATGATTGTTTCATCGATTGAAGACTTTGAACGGCGAGAAGCGAAGCAAATCTTCACACATTTCTCGGCCTCCTTTAAATGTTTTATGTCACTCGTACAAACTGATTCACTCTAGGTCTGTTCCAACATTTCAAGATTCTGTTCCAGCATGGCGCACCCAGAAAATATTTTTGGAATCTATCGAAATCACTTTGGAACGGTTTCAATCGTAGATTCTAACTTACACCATAAAGATACTACAGAAAAAGCCATTAATTGTAAATGAGGAATCCTGGATACTATTTGACGGAATGTATCATCAAAATTGATTATAAATTATCCGTATAAAAGTTTAAGGTATTCGAAATTTTAGCAACATCAATAACAAGGATAGTATTACTTCAAAAATACTTTAATTTCTTTCAAAAATTTCACCACATTATTACCCCTAATTTAGTAAGATATTAATTATACAAGAAGATATTTTAAAGCCGTATTTAATTTTTGCAAACTAATTAATGAAAATACATATAGATATAAAACCAACTGTATTTCAAGTTATTAAAATGTGCAGATCGGAAATTGCGAAGATCAGCACTTTCAAATTTTATGACTTATTTGCTGGATATATTCAATTAACAGATCGTCTCGAATAATAAAATCACCGATCGGATCGGAATAAGTTGTGCACATAACTTCTCTTCTTGATGGTCATTTGCTTATAAAGTATCTTATCTTGTGGCGTAAAAGAAGAGTGTATTGAAAACGACGCACTTACAGAGTACCCATTTATTTTTTCTCTTTCCTTTTTCCACTTTTTCTATAATCTTTTATGTACAATGTTCCATCTCAATTTAAACTCAAAGGTGATACTTAAAGATTCTAAAGCGGTTATAAACGCATAGATGATTTTAGAAAGTTTTGTCAGATCTGTTTGGTCTATTGCCGGTAATATTTTTAAGCTATGTATTTATATATATATATATATATGCATCGGGTTATAACGTTTTCCGTCTTCCGATTCCCAATCTCCAACCGTCTCGGTCTC